>VOQK01028700.1:0-24215 GCA_015052645.1 Benitochromis conjunctus | reverse complement strand
GAATCTGTGGGATGTGCTGGAGAAGGCTTTCCGCAGTGGTCAGACTCTACCATTATCAATGCAAGTTCTTATGATTAAGGCCGTGTAAAACCTCACCGGCGCCATTTTTACGATTTTTTTCTCTATTATAAGTAAGCCTGCAGTGCGAGAGCGTACTCTAATAGTACGCTCTCGCACTGTAGAACTCTAATAGGGTGATATGGTACTATAAGGTCATTAAGATAAGATGGGGCCTGATTATTCAAGACCTTGTATGTGAGGAGCAGGATTTTAAGTGTTCTGGGAGCCAATATAACCTCAGGTGAGCTGAACCTCACCAGCTTCCATAAACAGAAAACAAATGGGCGGAGCTAGCATTTTGAAGCTTCGTTTTGAGCGTGTCTGCTGCCAATGTCATCGTGTTTTCAACCCAAATGTGGTGATTGATGGGAGGTTCTGACTGTGACCAACTGGTTCACAACCTGTCAATCACAAGTCGTCAGCCAATGAGTGTACAGCAAAAAAGCCTCCATTTTCACAGAGTTACAAATTAAACTTGATTAAAACTTAATGTTAGGACTGAGTCTTTTTAGAACCACAACTTTCACCCCTTAGTGGCCACTAGAAAGAAAGCATGTTGAAGTTGCAGTTATTTTGGTGGCTGAAGAGCTCGCACACAACACCCTCTAATGATGACAATGGGGGCAAACAGCTCCTAGCTGCAGGATCATCTGGTGCAGAACCAGTCATATCAGCTGTTTGATTACTGATCACTCGCTGATTATTGACCATTTGGAAATCAACTCTTAAAATTTGTATTTATAATGCTGGGAAAAAGTGATTTTGGTGAGCTCGTAGAGCAGAGAACGATGTTTGGAGATGCCAGATTTTTTTTTTCTGTGACGTGTGATCGCTTGTTTTTGTTTGTTTTCAGTCGGTGTTTGGCGACGGCGAGAACACGAAGGTTCGAGTCGCTGAGCTCGAAGAAGAAGTTCAGACTCTGAAAAAAATGAACAAAGATTTGTACGACTTCTCCAGCCAACTGCTCACCAAACCAACATAAGCATGCACTCACACACACCCTGTGATGTTTTTTTTTTGTTTGTTTGTTTGTTTGTTTTTGCTACAAAATAAAAGTTTTTGGAGAACTTCCTGTGTGTGAGCCTATGATTCCTTCGGGTGCATCTGATTCTGGGTCGCGCTGAGACTGATTCAGGTGATTTTCAGGCTCTGAACCTTTAAAATGTTGTTTGACAGTCATTGACATAACTGAATCTCAGTCTGTGAACACGAAATGTAATCAGATTACCTCAGATTACACTTGTCACTGTCAGCAGCTGCTGCTTCTAAATGTCACTTTAAATACATCTGGTTTAGAAAGTCATTTCAACCATTCATCTTTACTCAGATATTCACACTAAGATCCAACATTTGTCCATCGTAGTGACCAATCATCAATCACTGATCAGCCCGATAGATGACTGATCAGAGTGATGTAAATGGGGATTCTGCAGTAAATGTAATCAGGTTACATTCAGACTTTCCAGAGGCTCTCAATTACAAAGATGGAAACTAGAAATTTGATTGTGAGGTGATGGAATAGTTGTCTCCAACCTGATATATTGATCACTGATTGATTAAACATGGATCAGGCCCAGCTCCTGAAAGCCAGAGAAGAATACAATTTCAGGTTCCACTTTGTCCACATCTGTACAAAGGTGTTCAGCAGCTTCTCCAGGTGAACTTTTTTGTGTTTTTGTGCACACATCAACGCACAAAATCGTCCAGACAAGGAAACCCCAGAAAAGATAATGTTGATTTCAGTGGGAGGCGGTCTGGGACAGGTGTGCTTTCCTTCCTGTAATCAGGTGTTTGAAGATATGACACAGTTTAACTTGTTTTAGAATCTCATGTTTTTACCACTCTCATTTTTAAAGTGAAGATTTGAATATCAACCAACTTTATTCAAACAGTTCATTTGTGTTCACAGTTAAACTGGCGCTCTGCATTTGAGCCTTTCAACCTTTATTTAAACCAGCAGTGACAGGTGTTCACAGAAAAAGAGCCCAGATGTCAAACTATAAATAAAAACTAACATGAGGGATAAAAACACATTATAAAAATTGAAATCTGGATTAAAGTCAGAGATTAAAGCTCAGATATGTGCAGATGAAAGAAAACGGTCAGTTCAAACAGGAAAACCACAAAAACCTTTTTTTACATGTCGTCTTTACTCAAACTACGATTCAGAGCCCGATAATGGATCAATTTAATTAAGAACAAAAAAAAAAAAGAAACCGCATCAGTTTTACTGGTCACATGACCAGGTATAAAAGCTCTTCGGAGAGAGGCTAAGTGTTTCGGAGTTGAACATCTCTGTTCTGAGAATTAGTGGATTACATCAGCAAGGGCACCATAAAGCCTGGAGGCCAGAATCAGCCCGGCAAAGACTCCAGTCCACTGGAAACCTTGAAGGAGGGCACCTCCGATTGGTTGGATCTTGTTTCACAGCTGCTTTGATGAAAGCTGAGAAAATCTGAAATCTGCAGTAATTCTTTCTTCCATCACTTCCTGCTGAGTCGTCCCTTTTCAAGAGGATCTGAGGAAACAAGTGTGACTGCCTTGGTGTGCACAGATGAGGTAAAATCATTTTACGGACATTTATTTACTTATTTTGCATTTATTTGACAGGTGTAATGATGTAATGTTCCTGTGTGTAAACACTGCAGTAGAAGCAGGATGAAGACATTCATTCAGAGCATTGTGAGACCTTGCCTCACCCTATCATGTGACCTATTGAGATCAACTGACACAAGATGTGAGTGGGTGTTAACATGCCTGGGAAGGATCTCAAAACTGGAGTGTATGTGGCTGACAGTTGGTGTCATAAGCCCCGCCATCTGTTCAAGGATGGTCGTTCACAGTGGACATAGATGGATGGCTTCTTTCTAGGTCTGGGTTTAAAAAATCGATTGTGACTGATGATATCGATTCATTAAATCCTGAGTCGATTTTTAAATATAAATGTATTTTGCCAGAAATGCCAGAATCTCAGGTTAAAGCTCACAAAACTATTTCAACAACCCACCAAACAGATAAAACAGCAATTGAGGGCAGGTAAATGGATTCCACACACATTGGTGGATTTCTTTGTCCCCTGTTTCACCATCCATCAGTCAGATGTCCTCAGCCTGTAAAGAAGAACATTAGTGACTGAAATCGATCCATCATCTGTTGTTGGGGTTAGAGAGCTCTTTGGATGTTTGCATGTTGGCACCTAACGCTTTAACAGCAAATAGATCAGAGTGTCATTGATTCTATCCGACCAAACTGGTCTTTGGCACCTGATCAGGAACACTGTTACACTTTTATACTGGGCCAAGGAATCTAAATACAGATTTGGGGGTCTCAAAAACCATCACCTCAGGTTTTTTGTCAGTGAATTTTAAAATGTTAAGAGATCAAGACACTGAAGTAATGGCTGTACAGAATATGTGCTTTTTTTCTTTAGAGGGACATAGATCTGAAAGTCATCAGCATAAAAGTGAAAAGTAATGCCATGTTTTCTCAGTATAAAACCAAGAGGGAGCAGATACAAATAAAAAAGGAGGGGGGCTAGAACTGTGCCCTGTGGGACACCACACAAGAGAGGAGAGGAGGACGACACATGGTCACAGAGACTGACACAAAAAGTTTGTTCTGCCAAGTAGGACCTGAACCACTCCAGTGTTGTGCCCCTAATGCCCACCCACTGCTCCAAATGAGAGAGTAAAATAGCATGATCCACTGTATCAAACGCAGCTGTCAAATCTAAAAGCACAAGAACAACACAGTCGCCAGCGTCAGTGGCTAAAAATATGTCATTAAAAACTTTTAAAAGGGCTGATTCAGTGCTATGTATGGATTCCAAACCAGATTGGTAAAAACCTCTAAAACATTTAGCTTTTCCAGAAAGGTCATCAATTGGCTGTGACTTCACAAGTCTGCATAATTATTCCAGTTTAACTGTCACATTTGAAGCATTGTGATTGGAACGGATTGCCAAACTCGGCTGGCCTGGGAACGCCTTGGTGTTCCCCCGGACAAGCTGGAGGAGGTGGCTGGGGAGAGGGAGGTCTGGGCTTCTCTGCCCCCGCGACCCGGACCCAGATAAGCGGAAGAAGATGGATGGATGGATGGACAGACGGACGGACAAACATCAGAATCAATAACACATATGTGTTATTGGTCTGCAGACTCAGGCTGTGATCACAGAAAACGTCCTGAATCTCCACATCAGTGCCTTCTCTGCTACGCTATTTTCTTTAAATGTCACCAAACACTTTAACATTCTGCTCAAAGCTTCGACTGCACGGGAGCATCAAACCCAGGAGCAGGAGGAGGCATGATGGGTCAGTGCAGATTTGCCTGCAGTCAGGTGACTCCACAGGAAAAGGAAGCTCACAGACTGAAAGGTCTGAAAATGCCACAAATGCTTTATCAAGAAACGAAACAGAAAGTTCAGCAGGAAATGTCCTCTTCTTCTTCAGCTCCTCTTCCTCAGCACCACACAGACATATCACGTTTCAGCTTTCTGAAAGGTGCTACTGATGCTTATAGTGACCTCTGATCTTCCCTGCAGCTGTGGCGCTGTCAGAGTTCAGCCTCCATCAGCTGATTGCAACTGATTAACATCTGATTCATGTGTCAATCCTGCCCTGAGTCTCGCCTCTCATGCTGCATGCAGTCTAAACAGCGGCAGACAGAACTCAGGTCTAAATTGTACACCGGCCAAGTTGAGTTGGGTTCAGCGTCAAAGTGATTAAGATGAAGCATCTTCACTGTTCGCTATGAAACCATCAGTTGACACCTTGAGCTAGCTGAGAGCGGTTGAACCTGATGATTGACCTCTTCTTAAATTCAGTTAATTTTATTTATAGAACTTCACTTCACAACAACACTCACTTAATTCTGTAAAGTAAAGCACAATATCTGGGAGAGACGCCTAACAATCAGACAACCCCTGTGAGCAGCATCTGCTAACATTGGGGAAGAAAAATTCCCCTTTAAGAGGTAAAAACCTCCAACAGAACCAGGATCAGGGAGAAGAAGAACAGAGAAACCAGAGAGAGCTGGCAGAGTACAATAACCGGTTTTATATTAATTTAGAAGCAGGAAATTAGAGGTCATCCAGCTCTTTATGTCTTTAAGACAGCGGTCTCAAACTGGCGGCCTATGGGCCACTTGCGGGCCGTGTTACCACTACTTACAGCCTGCCCCTATGTTGATGTGTGTGAGAGTACAAACATGCTGAGGGATTGGCTGTGTTGGTTCAGTGAGAGAGTCAAAAACTAATGTGTACACTTATGTCTGTATTTGTACATTTAAATATGAACAAAATGATAGCAGAAGTGCTGCCACGTGTCTGGCCAGACAAGGAGTACCAATGTGCTTATTTGGTACTTAAATGAAAGGCTTCAGTTAGTTAAGAATGAAAAAACAAAATTGCGTTCACGTTTGCAGTTTTGTCATTTTATACAATATTTGAAATAAAAACAAAACAAAACACTGAGGTCTGAGGAGCAAGCTCACAGAAGGAGTACACCTGTTGTTCAAGCCTTTCTCTGGGTGATTTCAACTTGTCTGCCAGTGGTTGCTGCTCCTTCTTTAAGCAGTGAGTCAGGTGGAGTGTCTCTGCATGTTGCTGACTTCATCCACCTGACTGCACACACCTGTTTGACCTCACACACCTTCTAGATCACACACACCTGTCAGACAACTGTAATCAATGTGGAACCGTTGTCTCTGTTTATGGCTGCTCACCTGGGTCGGTGCACTCACATACACCTACCTGTTTGGAAAAGTTTACATTTAAAGGTGCTGCTCAGGGATTCAGTCAGCTGTTTATAGTAACCAGTCAGTGAGCTGATTGAAGTTGCTGTGAGCAGTGATCATCACTCTTCCTATTTATGTTTAATTTTACTTTACAAAGACTTCCTGTCATCTGTCAGCTCTTCCTCCTCACTCAGTAATGAAAACAATTTCATTTGCTTTCAGGGGAGTTCAGACAAAAGCTGATTGGAGGTTTTCATTAAAAACACGTCGAGCTCCAAACGCTCAGGATAAAAATGATTCAGGTCAGTTTTTATTTCCTGATTGTTGCTCCACTTTCTCACAGAGATTTCAAATGGAATATTAACTCTGTGTGTGTGTGTGTGCGCGTGTGTGTGTGTGTTATGTAACGGCCCAGCTCTCAGCTGTGATGTTCGGAGGATGACGAATCGAGCTGGATTCTCCTCAGAAAGCCTCGGCAGCAGCTTCCTTTTTCCCGACCTTGTCGTCCTTCAAAACTTCAATAAAACATCTGCAGCAGCTGCTTCTGCTCCTCTAGATGCCCAATAATCAATACTGATAAATACACCTGTGATTAATACAAACAAGAGAAGGAGGGAGGGTTTATGAATCTCTGATAAAAACAGGAAAAATTGTGATCAGGAGCCACTTTTATTGTGAAGGTCAGAGGACGATTATCATCAAAGTCACAAACAAACACAATTATTAAAATGATCATCAATAGAAACAAATGAATAAAATAAAGTAAATAAAACAAGTTGTTGAAATAAATAAACTGAATCTGGTCCTCTTCTCTCCACTCACCTCCTCCTCGGTTTTTTTTACCTCCCCCTTTTCATTTCCTCCTCTCCTCTCCCTCCGTCGCTCTCTCTCCTCTCCTCTGCACCTCCTGTTTCTGGGACAGCGCTCCCCCCTCCCCTTCGCTCCTTAGTCTGCTCCTCCCTCAGTCTCCTGTGAGCAGCAGGAGGAGCAGCAGCCTCCTCTCGTGTTTGTCGGAGCAGTAGGAGTCAGCGGAGGAGCGATGCTGAGCGCGCGGCAGGATGTCTCTCACCTCCTCCTCCTACTCCTCCTCCTCCTGCCTCCGGACTCTCCGAGCCTTCCTCCTCCTGCAGCTCCTCCTCGTGCAGCCGTGCCTCCTCCACCCGCAGCCGTGCCGCCTCCTGGCGCAGATCGGTCACTCCGTGCGCGTCGGTGCGCTCCTGCCGGCGCAGCGGGCGGCGCGCGTGCAGGTCCAGGCGGCGCTGAGCCGCGCGGCGGCCGCGGCCGCGGTGAGCCGGGAGCTGGAGCGGGACCCGGAGCGCGTGAACTTCTTGCCCTACAACCTGAGCCTGGAGCTCGTGCCCCGGCAACTGCCCGCCGCGGACCCGGAGTCGCTGCTCCGCTGCGCGTGCCAGGGCGTGGTGGTGCAGGGAGTGTCCGCCGTGCTCGCGTTCCCGCAGAGCCGCGAGGAGCTGCTACAGGTGGACCTCACCGCCTCCTCCCTGGAGATCCCCTTCATCAGCGTCCTCCAGCACGGAGAGCCGCTCCGCACGCAGGTAAGAGCTGCGTGTGCGCAAGTCCGCACCTGGACCCGGGGCACGTGTTCCGGAACCACCCGGTCCGAGTCTCCGGTTTGACCTTGACCTATGTGACGTCTGGAGGTGTGTCGGGGGGACTGCGCGAGCGCATATGTGTGCGTTTGTTTGTTTGCTCTGTGGTTTCACTTTGGACCTTCAACAACTGAAGATCTCCACAGGGAGGAGAACAGAGAACAGGGAGGACAATATGGAGGAGAACATGGAAGAGAACAGAGTACAGGGAGGAGAACATGGGGGAACAGAGGGAGTAGCAGAGAAACCATCTGAGGTTAAATAACTGAAGCTCAGGTCAGGTGGAGCTCAGGTCAGGTCGAGCTCAGATGTGTAACAGGTTGGATGAGGAAAATCATAGCTAGTCTCATGTGAGTCGAGAATCGACCGATCAGACTTATCAATGAACTGATTGATCAGTTAGGAGGGACAGAATGTTTTCTGTGGATGTTTCAGGAGAAGTTGGTTTGATGAAGTCTTTAGATTATCATGGAGATAAGCCCTGCCCATCTAAAGGTGGTGGCACAGTCGTGCTTACACAGTCACATCTAAAGCATTATTTCATGCTGGTTTCCATGCAATTTCCTCTAACGCAAAGAACAGAGAGGTCCACGAGAGGTCCTTGCGTTTAACTGCAGCTCACGATCAGGTGACGCTGTGGCCTCTGTTGTGGGCGGAGCCTCAATGTAAGTTTGAAGCCCTTAAATGTCGATAAAACGCAGAAAAACCTATTTTAAACACAGACGCTGGACGTCCTGTTCTGTTCTCCAGGTGTGGCGTTGATATCAGTAAGTGTGCGGAGTCACTGTGCATGTCACTGCTGATTGGATAAAACTTCGGCAGGGGCGGATCTACAGGGTGGAATGTGCCACCCAAAAATAATTTCGTGCCACCCTAGTTTTGCACATGACAGTGTTGTTTATTAAAATAAGGTAGCATTAACACAGAGCCTGGCTACTATTAACATTGAATATAAATTCTAAAACTACCACCAATTAAAAAGTGGTTCGGGAAGTGGCTTTATTTCTTGTTGTCAGTAGCAACCGATGCTTATGATTGTACCAAAGCACATTCTGAATCAAAACCATGGGCATTTCAGATTTCACCACAGGTGGCTGATTGTTACACTCACGTGACAGATTTAAGCTCACATAGCTACAAGCTGAGTCTCTATTTCAGCTTGTGTTGAAAGTTCAGACTTCAAACTATATGCCAGTTTTTGCATTTTATTTTTAGGCCACTAAAACCACAGTTATAATAAAAAAAATATAATTTTCTGAATACTAGCGTCATGTTTTGTGCGGGAAGAAGCTGTAAAAACAGCATTTTCTAAGGACAGCGCAAAAAAAGAAAAGGAAAAAAATGCCGCCCTTTCCCATTGGTGGAAACATGTACCACGTCCACCAATAAAAATGATGCGGCAACATGTGGGATTTGGTTATTTAGGAAGAGGGGAACGTTTTGGGAGTGACAGCGAGGAAAGAGAGAGAGAGAGAGAAAGATATTGTGCTATATAACTTTATTGTTTACAACATTTGTGGATAGGTTTTAAAAATTTATATTTGCATTTCAAATTATGAAAATAATTCACTGAACATATTTGTGGTTTTTACATTTAAAAAAATCTAACTTTTTCCCTACTTGGTTTTTTTGTGTGTGTGTGTGTGTGATTTCAGATCAATTGTGTTAATACAGTATGTCAAAATAAAAAAAATAACTGTAAATTCAGACACACGAGATTGTGCTGAAAAGAATGATACCATCAAGGCAAGTCGGAAAATTTTAGGGGTCAAATATAAAGGTAAACTCAAACTGTAGTCAACAATGGGCAGTTATTTCCTGGACCCCAGAGAGTTAACCCAATAAATCATGAAAAATTAGGTTTAAATGTTTGGTTAAAAGTGTTCCATGACAGTGCAGATTTCTGGCAGTTTGTGTAAATTTAAGCATGTAGCAATTTGATTAATTGTAATAAAAAAAAAGACTTGTTTTTGTAAATGAACCACCTTGTGTTTTGTAGCTTTCTGGATTTTAAACTTATTGGGCTGCATGCTTATTTATTATCCAGGCTATACAGTACATAACATCAAAATTCACACGGTTTATGTAACTGAAATGTTGAATTATCTGGGCTAAAGAAAACAAAGTTATAGACTATATTAATATGGCACACGTGTATACTTACTGTATTTTATGTATTTTAACCACATATAATGATGTAACAGGATGGTACACCTGTAAAATAAAGAATTTGATTTCCATGCCACCCTAAGAAAATTTTAGATCCGCCCTTGTACTTCTGACAGCTTATCACACAAGACAAGAGCTCAAAGCCCACCACATGCTGTTAACCTCAGCTCAGCTGTGTGGAAATTATCCATAATTTTTAATGATTATTGGTTAATTTTATTCCAGACAACTAACTGATCAATCAGCTGAACCGAGGCAGTGACATTAAAGGCTTCATGTTCCTTCTTCTCCTTTGTGACTGACTATTCTGAAACAATCAGCAGGTTTTTTGTTTTTATTAAAATATAAATTTGTCTTAATATGATTTTATTTAGTAGAGGATGCAGCACTTCCTGTGGGAGGCTTTCAAAGTAAAAGCCTAAGTGTGGTGATGGGATTAACGGAGCAGAGACTTTCATTTTTAACGCTGAAAACAATCCGGTTAAAGCTGCAATACACACACACACACAAACACACACAGACACACACACACAGACACAGACACACACATTGAGAGACACACAGACACAAACTGACACACACACTCAGACTCACACAGACACAAAGAGACACACAGACAGACAGACACAGTGACACACACACAGACGCACACTGACACACACAGCAGCCTTCATCATTCAGGTTTAATCCTGTGATTCAGGCTCAGGTGTTCAGAACCTGTTTTTTTCTCGCACCATCATCATCATCATCATCATCATCATGGAAATGAGCTTCAGTCCTTATTTGCCTCTTTTAGCAGAGGAGACACTGCAGCATCCTTAAGAAATTAAAGGAGATCATGGTGTCCCATAATTCATAGTGATGCTCAACCTCATAGCGCCACCTGTTGGTGTTTGAGCTGTGTGGAGTCTTTCCAGAGGTTCTCGGATCTTTGACGTCCGAGATCCTGAAGTTTTAATACAGGAGGATGTGATTGGGCTGTTCTCCTGTGTGACCTCAGTATGAAGTGAGGTTTTTCACCCCACAGTAAGAGCTGATGAGAGTCTGTAGGAGGGTCTGTTTGTAGTTCACTGTCACGACTTGGGAGGAAGGGAGAGGAGAGGTGAGACAGCAGCAGGTGGAGGTACAGGTATAGGTACAACTACAGGTGCAGGTGCAGGTACAGGTACAGGTAGAGGTGTTGGTACATGTGCAGGTATATGTACAGGTATAGGTACAGGTACAAGTGCAGGTATAAGTACAGGTGCAGGTATAAGTGCAGGTACAAGAATAAGTACAGGTATAGGTACAAGTGCAGGTATATGTACAGGTATAGGTGCCGGTATAAGTGCAGGTACAAGTATAAGTACAGGTATAGGTACAGGTACAAGTGCAGGTGCAGGTGCGCCTGATGAAGACTTGGCCCCGGCAGCTGTAGCTTCACTCTGTCTGCTGCAGACCAGAAACATCTGCAGCAGATGTTTTTGGCCTGGACACAGTTTACTGTCACGTTCTTGTCCATGGGCGGCACAGAGACCGGAGTGAGAGGTCAGCAGAAATCACAACAAACAGTAAAACAGTCGCCGACCTTCAGTTTTTGCTTGAACCCATCCTCCTGTGGATGGTTTATGTCCAATAATCTGCTAATCTGACTCGACCCTTTCTCTGACGCTTTGAACCACAGTTTGATGCTGAGACACAAACACAGTATTGATTATAATCATTGACGTACTGATAGGCTATGAGCCGCTGTTTGTAGTGATGGAATATAAAACCTCCTTCATGGTCATTGCTCAGATTATCGACCTGATTCAAACTCATACTTAATCAAATTAATCTGTCTTTATTGATCCGACCTAAACGTCCAATCACTGGAGCGAAATGGTAAATGTTTAAGAGTTTAGTTCTGATCAATAACTGACTTCTAATAAACGTCTGGGTCGTGACGGTCCTCAGATGTCCTCTACCATGCTGGACTGCATCGATCTCAGGTCGACTGAGGACTGCTTTGTGCATCAGTTTTTACTGTGTTCCTTGGGCCAGTGCATGCTGTTCCCCTCTGTGTGCAGCATACAGAAAGCCCCCGTGCCTCTGACCTCTCTGATTGGTTACAAACACAGTGTTTTCCTCGTGTTTCTGGTTCGTCCTGCCTGTTTGTTGATCTCAGAGATTCTCTGAAGGAGTGCCAGCATCTGCTCAGAGACTCGGAGGAACACTGGAGATGCTGTTTGATGTTTGCACAGCAGACGTCTCTGATCGGGTCGACTCGGTCAGCACGCTCAGCAACAGCTTCCTCTTCTTCATGATCTGTCACTGAGGCAGTGGGGTGCCTGAAACCTGTGAAAATATGAATGAGCTTGAGTTTTCTTTGCAATCAGATTAAAGTTTTGAACGGCAGCACGTGCTGCAGTGCTTTAAACTGGGGACGCTCCAAGTGTGGACAGAGAGAATGGCAAGGAAAGGGTGAATTCAGCTCCTGCAGGCCAGTTTGGAGCTCACTCCACTTAAGGCAGCCGAAGCAGGAAAATGTTTGCAGTCTGCTTCACGAGGACTGCCTCATTAACAGCTGCGTAACATCCAAGAACATTCACTCATGTGTGCTTTATAAGCTCGTCCTTCGCTCATTTTCAGTCACTCGTAAAAACAGAAAAATTCAGTGAAGGGACGATGTGTGCTACCGTTTTACTCTGAGATTTACAACCAAACATGTTTGAGCAGCCTTTGTTGCATGCAGGTAAATGAAGGGATTTCCCCAGATGTGACCTGGAAACTATCTGATGAACACTTGTTTTTCCTGCCGGAGTAATTTGGCATGTCATCGTGCTGTGGTCACAGGATAGTGTGTGACTGGTAGTAGGGTGCATGTGACGTGACACAAGCTTTAACGACTGGTGACCAAGTGTAACGCCTGCTCATTCTGAGCATTTGAAAGTGGTTCACCAGGTTTCTGAAACCACTGTCCTTAAATAAACAGCACAGTTGGGCTCCATATTTTTTTACTGCATTAAAAATAATCTGAATGAAGTCTGGGCTGAAACAGTTTATTGACTGATTGATTCCTGTGGTCACTTCCTGTCACTCAGCTGTGACATATGAATGAACATATGCTCCTGGTCACATGAGAGGTCTGCTCTGAATCCAAACCCGGCTTATGAAGAGGAAACAGTGGATTTGTCCTTTAACCTGAGCTCTGTGTGAGACTGCTGATGCTGTGTGACAGGTTAAGCCAGGTGACTTTTGATCTGATCAGTAATATTGACGATAGAAGCCGCAGATGTGGCTCAGTGAGTGTGCTGATGATTGTTTGTAAATCTGCTGCTTTCGGGTTTAAATTCAGCTTGACGGTGAAATAACTGAATCTTTTAATCCCTCTGAAGACGAGCAGCAGCAGATTAGTTTCCCATCATGCCTCGCTCGTCTCTTTGTTTGACCTCAGCAGGTCTGACTGGTTTCATTTTACCTGTGAGGTTTGAACGCAAACACCTAACTGAGACATCCCGACTAAAAATACTTCAGCTTAGAGCTCTGCGGGGACCAATGAGCTGGCAGGAAGTGCTGATGAAACACTGAAAGTCATCGGCGCTCGTATCAAACGTCTGGTCTGGGCGTTGCAGAGTAAAGATGAGATGTGGCCCCTGAGACTTTTTAACACAAACTACCTGAAAGATTTCTCTAAACCGTTTGACACCTCAGAGCGCCAACACATCAGCTGATCCCATCAGAAGGTGCGCGGCTGTAACGGGTGGATTAAACCTGGTTATTCACCTTTTAGCGTTCTCTGAGGCTGTGGCTAGATAAACTTTGGATCGGCAGACTGTGACCTTCAGAGTTAAAGAGCTGCTGGGTCCTCTGACAGCAGAAACAATCTGAAATCACAATGGTGCTTTCTTTTCCTCCCCGTGTCACTGAGGAGCCTTCCTTTGTGTCACCTAACTGGTCACCAGGTCACACTCATTGGTAGAGTTCAGTTTTACCGTTGCTGGAAAATCTTTTCACTGATCAAAATAAGACTTTCATTTCAGTTTGACTTTATTTATACAGTTTGAGTTCACGGTAACAGCCATCTCACGACGCTTCATGGTTATGACTGTTGCAATGTTGGAGCGAAAATCTCAACACAGAAGATTCTTATGAGCAGCACTCAGAGACGATGGGGAGGAAGAAGACCTTTCAATAGGAAGAGACCTCCAGCGGGAGCAGGGAGGGGAAGCCAGAAGAGGAGAAATCTGGTTTCTAAAAAAATGTGACGATGGGAAAGGTCAAGACTCTGTGTTTAGGAGTTCATGCTTCCTGTTTCTATGCTGATGAGCTGTGCTCCCACTGAAGGTGATGACACTGACTCACATTTTCAAGGGCATCATAAGAAGTAATTTATTACTTCTAATTAATTAAATTAGAAGTAATTGTCACTCCTGAAAAGCTGGTCACTCCTACCGCCACATGAACTGAGGCATTGAAATGTTCATCAGGTCATTTTTCTGTTTTATTAGTGCCTATAATCCGGTTACTGGGTGTAGTCCCATTAATCTGATTACTGGGATTAGGAGCTGTAATCTAATTACTGGGATTAGTAACTATAATCTGATTACTGGGTTTAGTACAGCAGTATGGAAACATTGCGCAGCCACAAATCTTCCGTCTACAAATTTGGGTCCAGGAGAGGAAGTGAAGGTTGAACCTCGTTAGGCTGGCGCTCTTCTCCTTGAACCTTTGAAGGAGCCAAAGTTGTGGCTGACGTTTGCTTGATCTTTCTCTAAATTGTGAATGAAAACAGAACGAGGTCATCTGTAACTCTCATAAACTCATATTTTATTCACATAGAAAAAACGGGATTTAGTTGAATTAATTCTGTTTCTTTTTTAAATACCAGGTGGCGTCTTCAGACTGAATTAATAAAGTTTCAAATAAAGTTTCAACTTTTATTTTGTGCAAACAGTCTTCTTGAGCGCCCCCTGCAGGAAACATCAGTGGTACAGTGAAGGGTTACTCTGGGACCTCCACAGTCACACGTTTCATTAGTGATGACAGGAAAACCGAGAATGCTGGGAAGAGTCTGACAGAGACGACATCAACCTGCTGGGCTCTTTGTGACCTTTGACCTGCCATCAGTTGTATTTGTGTTGCCAAGTCACACACAAATGTCCTTCGTGCTGCCAGGTACAGAGTGCACAATATTATCAGCGAAGCAGAAACATGTTCACATATGACAGACAGGGACAGCAGGAGCTGCCGGACGCAGTCCAGAATCTCGTTAAGGCTCCCTCGTTAGGAGGCTTAACGAGCTGATAATTAGCTGCTGACGCATGGCACTCTGTAGGCTGATAAACAGACTGCTGATAACATATCAGACTGATCCTAGACCAGCTGGCACAAACACACTCTGGACCACCACCACTGGCAGTGATGATGCATTCAGGTCCTGTGGGACAAACAGGAACTACTGGTTTGTAATAAATTCAGTTCAGATTCTGCTTCATTCAGCGATGATTACAGTACACACACACACACACACACACACTCGCGGAGCCCTGAGCTGCCTTCAGGCTCTCAGACATTGGTGAGAAAGATTCCCACAGATAACAGACAGTAAAAATATCTACATTCAGTGTGAGGCTGTATGTTACAGATGAGACTTACTTATTAATTCCCACAGGATCACACACACACACCCACACACACAGAATCATAACACACCCTCAGAGCACATGCTTTTCCATTTTCATCCGATTTCAAGGTCATTTCTTTCCTGGAAGAAGACGTGGAGGTGTGCAGGGAGCAATCAGAAGATGCCGACTTCCTTCTCCACACGTGTTGTTTTTATGCCCCTGGTTGCAGTGTAATTATGTTTTCATTATGCGATCATTATTTAAGTGTAAATAGGAAACAGCCTGAAGCCTACACGCTGCTCGATTAGATGATTATGATTTTTCATCTTTGTCGATGTTACAAACACAAACACTGAGCAGGTGAAGCTGACACCTTAACTCACCTTTATTAATGACTTTGCTGACACTCGAACGCCTCATTCTGCTGCCGCTAACGAGCATTTAATTTAGTTCAGTGAGTCCCACATTTATTGGGAGCTTGAAGCCGAATTCCTGAAGCAGAGCGTGACACATGAAGACAGAAATGGTGAAACGAGTAAAGACTCAAATAATCCAGTCAGAGGAATAGGAGTGTGTGTCAAAGTCAACTTTATTGTCAAAAACCATATGTACAGATTGTGTGTGTGTGTATGTGTGTGCGCTGGTCTGGGCTCTGAGTGTCTTGTTGTGGTGTTTTGGTCACTGATGGTCCTCGCGGGTCCTCGGTCTTATAACTGGACAACTACTCCGCTCACTGTCCTCACTCCATCTGCAGAGCAGACTATGCTTTCACCACACGGCGTGTTTGTGATGTCGTTGGTGATGTAAACTGGCGATGCTCAGCTTGTTCTGACTCAGCACTTTTTCTGCTCTGAGTCCATGAATACACACATAAAAAATCAACTACACGTCTGTGAAATAAGAGGAAACGCACCACGAGGCACTGTGTGGGCGACACAGTCCGTCACCACAACCAGAGATGTGCTTGGTTAATCTGAGATTGTGTGGGTGGAAGGTATCAGAAGCTGAAGGTCACAGAAAGAAGTGCTTTCTGAATATTTGAATGTGTGTGGACTGATGACCTATGAGAGGTCAGTCATACCACAGGAGCGCTGTGTTGTGGCACTTTGGCGGCAGCATGCCATAAATGAAGTAATTTGCTAATGATGGTGTGATGACGACAGGCGCTCAATAAAGTGAATTATCTTCATCTGTTTAGATGGAAGAGAAAAACTCAGGGATGAAGATGCTGAGTGATGAGCTCAGGGGGAGGTGATCATATGGAGCTCCTCGCTCTCACATTGCAGGCTTACTTGTTGTTCCTAGCGTATTTAAAAGTATAATGGGAGGCAGAGCCTTAAGCTTTCAGGACCTCTTCTGTGGAACCAGCTTCCAGTTTTGATTCAGTAGACAGACACTCTCTACTTTTAGGATTAGGCTTCAAACTTTCCTTTTTGCTAAAGCATATAGTTAGGGCTGGATCAGGTGACCCTGAATTCTCCTTCAGTTATACTGCTATAGACTTAAGCACTGACATGAGCTTCTGCTGTTCAATCAAAAATGGACAATGAGCAACGACTTGATTATTTTGATGTAATTTCTGCCTACGCCCTCCTTGTGCAGGTTTGTCTGTGAATGTGACGGTCATCTGACTGTGCTTCTGTTTGTTTGAACTCTTTATTTCTTCTGTGTTACATCAGAGCAGCGCTGCAGCTTACTGTTGTTCCTCTGCAGAGTGAAATCTTGCAGCACTTTGATGGCTTCTGTTTCCTCTCTGTGACTCAGTTTGTGTTGCTGTTGTTGTGTCTCAGTGTGAAATAAATCCAGTGTAGCTTTGAGCTGCTGTTCACGGATGAAGTGAAAACCTCCACAAACACAAACATCTCTTTACTCTTTAGAAAGTCTTTGATCAGAGAGGATTATCCAGCCGTCTGTCTGCCGTCGCTCTCTGACTTCTCCACGTTCTGTGCGCTGACATCAGCTGCTGCTGCTTTACACCAGCCTCTGCTCTCTGATGGACAGATGAAGATAAACAACAGAACGAATGGCATGGAAATGAGCTGCTCTGCAGTTTGTTTCACAGGAAGAAAAAGCAGCACCGCAAAAACATCCAGACATAACCCACCAGGAGATAAAGAAGAAGAAGAAAAGGTACAAACAGAGAAGGAGAAGCTTCTCTCTAATCAATCAGAAGATAAGTGACTGTGTGTGGATGCCGTCCTCCAGGCTAAAGAGGAGAGGGACCATCAACCTCACAGCCATCATTTACGATCTCTCTGATTTCACACACTGAGCTCAGACTTCAGCAGCACGGCTGCATAACTGACCTGAACAGTCCATCGCCCACTGAAACATCTACCACAACAGAAACATCTGGCTTCAACCAGGAGCAGCTGGTCTTCTCACTTTAAACCCTGGAAAACTTTACTTAAGCAACCTGCTGGAATTAAAAAAAAAAACTTTATTTAAACACACTGAGCATGAGCAGAAACCTTTCTCAGGCTCGTGATTTGAATTGTTTTACGATAAAGACGTTTACAGCAGGTGAGCGTGTAGAAAGTGACGAACACCGAAGCTGAACCCACCATCAAACCATCCACTGTAACACAGCAGCTGCTCGCTGTCTGCTGATTGAACTTAAATTTTCAGTAAAAAGCTGAGAATGGCAGCAGCTGTTCTCCCAGCCCTCCTCCCCCGCCCCCGGTCACGCTTCCTGCTGACGAAGGTGAACGTGAACAGGTGAGGGCTGCTGCTGCACACTGATGGAATGTGTCTGCTCATTAACATCATTCAGACGTTTTCATCAGCAAACATGATTTCAAAGGTTTTCCCTCCTTTCAGCTGAAGCAGATCTTCTGCTGCCGGGTGTCTCGTTAAAGAAAACCTCTGAGATGAATGGTAGCAGAGCAGAGGACAAACTTCGTAACAACAACAAATAAATTGTACATCATACTAAACATGAAATCATGAGGCTGAACTCGCCTTTGATCCTGGGGCAAGACGTGGCGACATCACAGTTTCTTTCTGAGTGGCGAGATGAGCGCAGCTCTGAGTCATGCTCGTGGCCTCCACACAGGAAGTCCAGGTGTGAAGCACCGGCTTCGTTACAGGACCTCAGGGCAGTACTGACATCTTTCCAAAGTGTCATGTTACCAGAAAGGGAAACATTGTTTGGCGTGAGAGTGTTGCGGGGCTGATGCCATATTGAGAGGTCATCACCGAGGGTCAGAAGGTCAAACATGAACTTTTCTGTCAGATTTCAGTTGTTTGTAGGTGTCTGAAGGTCACTCTCAAGTGAGTGTTCAGGTGTCTGAGCTTTCTGTGATGAGTGAACTCGAGTCGCTGATGTGTTTCCTGCAGATTTGGAGTGAAGCTGATTCAGAGAGCAGACCGCCTGATTAGGTTTGCCCTGTGTCATGTTTTCTGCAGAGAAACTGCGAGTCAAACTGTGTCTGCCATTTTTCTCTGAAACTCTGAATGGAAAAGAGGAAGTGGTTTCACTCTTCTCACCGCAGTAATCTGAGCTTTGGTCACTCCTTGATTGCGGCTCGTTTTCCTCTTGCTGTTGTCGAGCCAAGTGACAATGAGAAGGATCTCACCTGCACCATCATCAGATTTGTCCCACCCAGCGGCAGGAAGCTTCTTTCACGGCATTCAGAACATCAAAGTGAGCAAAAACGTGATCAGCTAGCTGGCTGTGTGGAGTCAAGTGTCACCTTCGCCTGCTGAGAGTCTGAGTCGCTAACGTGCTGCAGCCAACGGCAACAGGGTGACCTCCAGCGGGAAGTCTGTTGACCAACAGCACTGTATGCTGAGAGTCAATGTGGCCTGAGCTCGACTCTGACTACCATCACTGCGCTGGGGCATTTGTCACTGCAGCTGAAAGGGCATGCTTAGTTTTTACTGTCAGGAATGTGTGACGTCTGCAGATCAGACAAAATCTCATGTGGAGGGGCAGTAGCGCCCACAGTCTCCCTAACCGCAGCCATCACATGACTGTTTCTGAAAGTATACGCGGAGGGAG
Source organism: Benitochromis conjunctus (assembly GCA_015052645.1). Lineage (NCBI taxonomy): Eukaryota > Metazoa > Chordata > Actinopteri > Cichliformes > Cichlidae > Benitochromis > Benitochromis conjunctus. The sequence continues at coordinate 5,058 of VOQK01028700.1, read as the reverse complement.
GTAGAGCAGGTCAGAAGATTGGTGGTTTGATCTGCATGCCAAATGTTCTCGGGCACGATACTAACCCCAAGTCACTCTCTGAGGCATCCATCGGAGTGTGTGTGATTGTTAGAAAGCACTTACGCAGAAAAAGCACAGAAAAAAGTGCTTGTATGAATTGATGTGAATGGGTGAATGAGGCAAGTAGTATAAAGTGCTTTGAGTGCTCAATTAGAGTAGAAAAGCGCTGTACAGGAACCAGGCCATTTTACTTTCTGCACATTGTTGCCAGCTTGATGTCTTCTTCTGAGGATGTTACACGCTGTGAAAGAACTCATCTCAAAGAATTTACACAGAATGAATTTTATTTTGGAGTTTGCCCTCAGTCTTGCACATTTCAGCAAATCGTGTTTCATTTAAAATCAGACAGATTAAAAAAAAAAAAATTTCTGCTGATGATATCACTGAAAACCAGTTCAACAGCTGAAATTATTCTATTTGGAAAATTCCATCAGTTTCCATTATTTTTCTCAGAATGCATCCAGTAAGTCACATCAATAATCCACGTTGACAGCAGAAACCTTTAAAACCCATAAATCAGAGCTGAGATGAGATGAAACATAATTTGAAGCTAGTGTGATGTTTTAACTACAGAAAGATTTTCAGTGTAAGGTAACTGATAGTGCATGTGTTAATAACACCACTGAAAATAAATAAATAAATAAATAAATAACACCACTGAGTGTTTGATTACTGAATTATATTTTAGTAAATGTAAAATTCAGTTCAGTTTTTTTTATATAGCACCAAATCACAACAGCAGTCGCCTCAAGGCGCTTTATATTGTAACATAATACAAAGAAACTCCAACAATCAGATTACCCCCTATGAGCAAACACTTAGAAGGAAAACTCCATTTTAACAGGAAGAAACCTCCACCAGAACCAGGCTCAGGGAGGGGCGGCCATCTGCCACGACCGGTTGGGGTGAGAGAAGGAAGATGGGATAAAAGAAGTGTCAACAAGTTAAACAGCGTTTCTCTATACAAGCATAGAATCCTACTCACTTGTCCAGCCAGGTCATCATGGACCTTTTGTCTTTCAGCCCATCAGCCCATCGGTTGCTCGCTTCCAATTTCAATTCAATTCAATTGTATTTATACAGCGCCAAATCACAACAACAGTCTCCTCAAGTCGCTTTATATTGTAAGGTAGACCCTACAATAATAGATACAGAGAAAAACTTAACAATAATATGACCCCCTATGAGCAAGAACTTTGGCGACAGTGGGAAGGAAAATCTCCCTTTTAACAGGAAGAAACCAAATATTTCCCAATCCACAACATCCCTTGCTAGCATAACTTTGACACAGGGTGCAGATAGGAATGGCAGACCCTTTATACACCTAAGAGGCTGCACCATTTGCAACAATTTCAACGAGTGCAGTTGCATCATGTCTCAGTGTCGCTATCTCCATCCCTGCTTTTTGCGGCGGCAGCCATTCCCACCCAGCACCCCCCTATAGCCCCCTCAAGCAATGACTAGCTATATCCGTTTCAACACCAATTAATATTCTGGCTTTAAAGGATGCCTTAAAAACATGTAAAAACCTACAGTCAGCCATTAAGGACCCAGATGCCATTGACAGCCTGCTCGCCAAAGAAGTTAGGGAGAGATTCATGATTGGACCCTTTCCTTAACTGCCTTTTCCCCTTTTATGAATCAGCCCACAAGAAAATATTCTGGAAAAAACAAAACAAATCATCATCAGCTATATGCTGAGCATAAATAGCCTCATTCCCAGCAACAATTTTTCTCTTAAATACTGAACCATGAACCATGCCATTTCCCCTGTAAAAATCTCCGGCAGAGGTGCCTGGCGTGCACAAGCCGACATCACAAGTGCTTTCAAAGTCCTGCCAATTCACCCTGACTTCTGGTTCTTGTTTGGAGTCAATGGAAGGATGCCTATTATATCGCAGTAAGGCTAACTTTTTGGTTGCAAAAGCAGCCCCAAACTGTTCGACTTACTGTCCAAAGCCCTATGTCAGATTCCCTCCGACAACCATAAGCTGCCATTTTTAGTCCACCTTCTTGATGAGTTCCTGGTCATATCCCCTCCCACGTCCCAGTTCTCCACCTCCAGCTCAAGGATTGAGCAAGAGAACTGGAAAACTCACCCTGAAGTGGGTTTTCCCTGATGTTCTCCGATGTTCCATTGTCAGAAGAAAAAACAGAGGGCCCTTCAACATCCCTGGAGTCCCTTGGTATAACCCTTGACACCATGCAGTTCCAGGCTTCTTTGCCTATCAAAAAACTTACTATCGTATTTATCTCCTCCTTCAAAACTTTCTCCTTGTTCCCACATGTACTAAACAACAGCTACACTCCATTGCAGGACACCTAAACTTTGCCCTACGTATAATTCCTCAAGGCACCTCCTTTATTTCTCACCTGGTCTCACTTGCAGCATCTAAACCATCACTTCTCGACACACTCACTCTGGACAGCTCCTCCAAAACTGAACTGTGGCTCTGGCAACTACTCCTTTCTAACTGGAATGGCATTACCTTCTTTTATGACGATCAGCTGTCCCACCCCGACGACATTTAGCTCTACACAGATGCTGCTCTTTTTGTCGGCTTTGGGGGTTATTTTGGCGGAATGTAGTTCTCTTCAGCGTGGCCTCCCAAGTTTTGCCAACATATCCAGGAGTGTTTCCGGCCTTCTTTAGCCGTTTTTTTAAATCTACCTGTAATTGCAGCCTTACCCTAGGGCCACGAATGGTCGAAAACATCCATTGTCATGCACTCAGACAAACTTGCTTTAGTAAACATAATTACCAAAGGCCAAAGCAGTTCCCTTACCATCATGCTCTTCATACGTTGGCTCACATGGTTATTCGTCACCCACCTCTGATCCCCACCACTGACCCTTTACCTCAACCTTAGAAAATCCCAGCAGACCTTACCTTCAGACCCTCTGTTCATCACCCAATCCGGCCACATCACTACCAGATCATGGTTTCTTTCACACCTTTGCCAAGTTCTTTCATTGTCTGGAATTTCTCCTAATCTTTTTTCTGGCCATTCCTTCCGCAATGGTGCAGCAACATCTGCTTCCCTCAAAGAAATCTCAGATAACTGAATCAAGCTCATGTGCCGCTGGTCATCACAAGCCTACCAGTTATACATTCGCAGCAATCTCCAAGACCTTCGTAATGCTGAATTTTTGCTTTTTCGAGGGGATGCCTTATTTGGGGATCTGCCCAGCCCAAGACCCACTGCCAGTCCCCTCTAAGGCCTTCCCCAAATCACAACATCAAGTCACTTTCCCTCATCCACCATCATCAGTTGTAACTAAGGAAACACATAGTGAGTGAAGAAGAAACACCATCATGGGAATCCCCCATCAGCTTACACCTATTGCAGCATAACTAAGGGAGGATTCAGGATCACCTGATCCAGCCCTAACTATATGATTTAGCAAAAAGGAACGTTTGAAGCCTAATCTTAAAAATAGAGATAGTGTCTGTCTCCTGAATCTAATTGGGTGATATGATACTATAAGGTAATTAGGATAAGATGGGGCCTGTCAGAATTCCTGACTTGGTTAGATGTTGTGAAGATGTTTTTCTAACCATGGAAATATTTCTGTCATCTTTAGTGTCTCCTGTGCTCTTTGATGTCTGTTGCTGTTGCTGAGCTCCTCAGTGTATTCATGCTTTTTGCTGACTTGGGCTCTCCTAAAGTTTCTGCTCTGCTTTTGGACTATCTTAGTTTTCCAGCATAGTGATGGCTTCAGCAGCATTTCTGTTGACCTCATACAGAGAGTTCCAGTAAAAAGCTGCCAAACACAAGTTCAACACTTGGAATCAACTACAGATCTTTCATCATGAAATAGAGCAATCAGTCCATGAAACTGCTTGTCAGTCAAAATTACCTTTACCTTTGAGCTTCTTCTGTGACTGAGATGGAGATGACCAGTGACTGCGTTAAAGTGAAGCCCAGATTAAACTGAAAGTCTTACACTTCTTTGGTTTCTGTGGCCTTAGGAACAACAATAAATTCAATCATTTTATTAAAAGAGAGAATTACGGATGTGTCATTGTACTCAAAGACATTTTCCAAACAGATGCTTCACTTTAGATTTTTGGGCTCATAGCTTCGCCTCCTTTCCTCCGCCATCACCTGAGCACTTGGTTTGGGAGCTGCATGGACTTGGTTCGGTTTAAACTGGAGGCCATGGCTTACGTGACTACATACATCTGCTGATGTCTCTAATTTCTCAGCAGCCCTAGCACCGACTCAGACTTCTCCTGTATCGTCTTCCTGTCCGGCCTCAGGCTCTGATTGCTGATTGGGCAGACTAACCACAGTGCTGGCTGTGTGTTCAAAGGCAGCCACAAAGTGGCGACTGGTCCTACAGTCACAATATCACTGTCCCGGTTCTGGATCAGTGGTGCTGTTCTGGACGGGTTCTGCTGATTGGCTGTTGTGAAGCACTGGATCCAGATGATTGTCCTGCTTTGAAGAGACATCCTCCCTGAGATTGCAGCAGCAGAGGGTTTTTGTGGAAACCTCAGAGAGCACAGTTAAAAGAGACAAACGAGAGAAAAAAATCTTTTTATTTTCCATTGATGAGCTTTGAAGCTGCTGCACTCGCTCGTCTGTCTGCTGGCAATTAAATTCTGTTAATGAAAAGATTAATATTTCCACACAGAGAGAAAGAGTTCACAGGGAGAGGGGGGAAGAGGGAGGGTATGAAGGTTGAGGAAGAGGAGGGCAAGAAAAGGGGGTAGGGGTAAGGGGCGAGGAGGAGGAGGCTGATCAGAGGTTGAGCGGAGAGAACAGAACAGATTTCATTATCGACCTCTTCAGCTGCTGCTGGACTTTAATAGGAGAAGTGTGTGTGTGTGTGTGGTGTGTGTGTGTGCGAGAGTGAGTGAGTGAGCGAGTAAGGGGATTTGTGGGGGTTTCTGTCTGATAGCGTCAGCCAATCTGAAGGCTGGACAGAATAATGAACCAATTCTCAAACTGTCTGTGCACAGACCTGAACTGTCTGCCTGTGTGAGTCTCT
>VOQK01028695.1:0-12127 GCA_015052645.1 Benitochromis conjunctus | reverse complement strand
AACATTAGTCGACACCCTCAGAATGAAAACAGGCTGGCACTACTTACATATTGAAGGTTTAGTATCTCCAGTCAGGTCCATAAATATCTGGACAGACACAACCTTTGTCTAATTTTGGGTACATTACCACAGTGACAAAGACTAGAACTAACAATTCAGTGTTTTATGTGAGAGCCTGGCAAGCTTCACTTTGCTTTAAATAACATTAGTTGGCATTGACAGCTGATTACTCTGCTCTTCATTTCTCAAACCTGACTGGTTATGTGAGCTATGTATGTATTTATTTATGTATTTAAGTGTATCATAACCCACTGTGATGGTTTTGTTCTTTTATTGTTGAATTCTAATTAGGCTTTATAGAGAAAGTGATATTTGTATTCATATTTTATAATATGCTGTTTGCTCTGGGAGTGACACGCTCGTCTTCAAAGCAGTTTGTTACTGAGCACATAATACACAGTAGTGATATAGTAATGATGTTTCCCAAGCACATACACTGAACACACTTCTTTTATATCATAAACTATCTGTATTATCATATAATGTTTTCTTTTTTCATACCCTATATAATGTAAGACATTAGCTTTTACTCAAACTACATTTTAACTGCCCTTTTATTTTTCATTGCAATATTTTTGACACTTTACAATGCTTCTATTTTCATTTGACAGAATGTCGGTAAAACAGCATTATTATTATTTATTTATTTCAAGTTCTCAGTCCCTGGCAGTGTGCTCTCAACAGAACACACATTTGTGCGTGTTATTCTTTTGTTTTGGACCTTGGACCATCACATTTTGTAGCAGCGTTTGACTCTGAGACACTATGGCCTCACAAATGCTGGCTGGATGTCGGGCTTTATAGCCCACTCTCAATAAAGGCTAGTTTGTATGGAGCTGCACATGACATGCAAACAGAGTGTATAGAGACACACACACACACGCGCGCGCACACACACACACTAGCTAGAGGGGGCAACACTGTACACAAAATTGATTTGATTCAAATTAATTTGGTGAAACACACTGAGACACAAAGCATCCTGGGTTTATGAATCTACTTGAACAAAGATGGAAAAAACAGAAATAATGAGAGACTCTAGAGAGCTCTGAGAACAGCCTGGGCTGCTGACAAACACACACAGGCTTTGTATCATTTGACTCGTGGCAAACCAAGTGATACAAAGTCTTCATAAGCGGTGTATTTCTGTCACATCTGCAAGAATAAATGTACTCAAACACAAGAGCCAAATGTTCAATGCTGGTTTTAGTTCTTTATTTACACAACCAAGAATGAAATCAGGGTTCGTGTAAGTTTTGCTCTTGTGAAGTGCTGCAACAGAAAGACCAAGGAGGAGGACACCAGAGGATTGCAATTTCTTTGTGAACTTGGACGCACTGGAGGCAGTTGAAGTTGCCACGTGTCACTGACAGTGAAGGGTGGACAGGCAAGGAATTCACAGTTGTTTTGGTAAGTCCTTACATCTCAGATTAAAGAACTCAGAGATTTCTTGGTCTGCAAGTTTAGTTGCTGAATGAACTTGCTACACACAAAACAGGAATAGAACATCACAACGGTGACAACAGTCAGAAGAAGAGGTTATAACAGCTGTTCTGGCTGCCTCAGGAGGTGGGAGCAACCCCATCCAAAGGTGGCATACGACCAGAACCCTGCCCTGCTCCACCTGGAAGAAAACCGAGAGTGCTAGTGAAAAAAGAAACCGTGCCAGAACCGTGACAGTTTCAGGGGGAACTACTGTGGACTGAGGATCTTTTAAATGAAAGTGTGCGCTTTAAGATGTGCACTGCTGACCTTAGCTGTAATTATGTAATGATCTCAATAATGGCTGGTCCAAAGTCTTTTTGGTGTGTTTTTAGACCACTTTTTTCTCATTCTGGTTTTGTATATTACCACAATGAATTTTAAATGAAACAACTCAGATGCAGTTAAGGTGCAGACTTTCAGCTTTAATCCAGTGGGTTAAACAAAAAGATTACATAAAAATGTGAGGAACTAAAGTATTTTTAACACAATCCTTTCATTTCAGGGGCTCAAAAGAAATTAGACAAATTAAATAACTGAAAATACAATGTTAATTTCTGTTACTTAGTTAAAAAAAAACCCTTTGCTGGCAATGACAGTCTGAAGTCTTGAACTCATGGACATCACCAGATGCTGGGTTTCCTCCTTTTAAATGCTCTGCCAGGCCTTTACTGCAGCGATTTTTAGTTGCTGTTTGTTTGTGGCACTCTGAGTCCAAAGTTTAGTCAACAAGTGAAATGTTCAGTTAAGCTCAGATGACTGACTTGGCCATTCAAGTTACCATGGAAATGATTCTGCGATCATCCACCTCAGTTGTCTTCTGTGGACATCCAGGTCTTTTTGTGTTGCTGACTTCACCAGTGCTTCCTTTCTTTCATGATGTACCCAACTGTAGATATTGTAGCAATCTCTTGGATGTGTTTTTTCTGTTTTCGCAGCTTGTGGATGGCTTGTTTTACATGCATGAGAGCTCCTTTGACTGCATGTTGTGCGTTCACAGCAAACTCTTCCAATGCAAGCACCACACCTCAAATCAACTCCAGGCCTTTTTTCATCTTAATTGATAATGACATAATGAAGGAATTGCCCACACCTGCCCATAAAGTAGCCTTTGAGTCAATTGTCCAATTACTTTTAGTCCCTTTAAAAAGACAGTAAAACATCTTCAAACTCCTAAAGCCTTCATCCAATTTGAATGTGGAAACTCTCAAATTAAAGCTGAGCATCTACACATTATGGCCATGCCCAATATATAACTAAATTGGAATATGTTTCAGTAAATAGGTAAAATAACAAAACTTATTTCAGTGTCCAAATTTATATGGAGCTAACTGTAAATCATTCGTCTGCAGATGATCAGATAGCTGTTTTACATCTATCGTCTCTTTCATTAATATTTTAGATGAAAGGAACATTGGAGATTGGCTTATGATTAGCTAAGAAAGCTGGGTGAAGTGTTGGCTTTTTAAGTAATGGTTTAATCACTACCAGCTTAAAGGCCTGCTTTAAGCAACTCATTAATGGGGATATTAATGGGTTATATTTAACCATTTAAATACACTGAGGAGCCAAAGTTGTGCTAGCGGGATAATGTTTCTCTACTGGACGCAGTTTACATTTTACCATCGCACTCTTATCCCTTAATGCAATAAAAATGAATGTAAAGTCCAGATCACTCTTCAGCTGTAGACTCCAAACTGTTTCCTTTTTCTCCACAACTGAAATCAGCCATTTTTGTGCAGCTGCACAGGAAGACAGAAAAAAAGATGCTAACTTGATGTTTTTGTCTTTCTATTGACCGGGCTTACAGATAACAGTTGAACTTACAACATACCTGTAACTGTAATGTAATTACAGAATTTAGTAACATTACATTGCATTATCATATTACTGAAGAATGTAATGTGATTACATAATGTGTTACACCAACTGCATAGTCGATGGTGGTCCGTGTTTTCCTTGGTTTTGGCCTGTAAGACTTGTGCCTTTTAAATAAGCGTCATTGACAGATCTTAGATTAAAACTGGCAGAGGATGCAGAAGAAAACATCTAAAACTAAAATGTATATAATATTAATATATTAATAGGCTTATGGAGTTAGAAGCTAATTCTCCACCACCCTGGTTCTGCTTGCAAGTGAAAAGAGGTCCAGTCAGTGACTAAGAGACAAGCCATGAATAATGCTGATTTCTTTACCATAATTATACAAATGTGCGAATGAGCTTCAACAGTCTAAAAATTCACATTCCCCATGTGGGATTTTTTCTTTTGACAGACCAGGAAAAAGAAAGATTCTTAAAATATCAAACTACATCCCTCCATAATTGAACTAAATCTCAAGGATAAGAGTGCATCATTATGACCTTCATGTGTCAAAGACTCCCCTCCTTGCCTCCTGACAGATATGAACTGCTGGATGATAATGTGTGCAGATTGAATTTAAAATCACACCACTATGCTAACTCCTGGAAGTCCCAGTTGGAAACCAACAGAAATCTATCTGCCTCATATTCATGAGAAGACTTTTCTAGAAGAAGGTTTGAATGAACGGTCCAGTTGAACTTTCCTGCTGGTTAAGGATTTCGCCTTTACTGTTTTAGGAAGCATCAGGGTGACTTTTGGTGTCATGACATGTCCCTGCAAGGTTAAAGGTCACTGACCAAATGTCAACAATCAGAAGAGTGCAGGCAGATGGTGAGCTCTGTATCAAAAAATATTGATCATGTCAGTAAATTTAATGAGCAGAAAACTTCATGCTTGAAATTATGAAGCTGTAGAGGCAAAGGAAAATGTGTTTAGATATAAAAGATGTAGACATGCCATTAAGCTTTTAAACCTTTTAGATGTATTACTCTAGACGTCAAATTAAGTAGCACACAGTAAACAACAGTGTCCCTTTCATAGCTTTGTGCATTACAGGCATCATTTTAACATCTTGACCAAATAACGTCTTTTGGTGCATGGTGAACCTTAAAGTAAGTTAATAATCAATCACACAAAACCATTTGTCTTCTCTATGCAGAAGACAAATGGATATTAGATGCAAAGTATATAGCACAAATAATACTTATTGGACAAAAAGCCCACACAATGGCCGGATTACCTAAAAGAAAAGGGTCACTGGACTTAGGAACACTCAGTGCCTCTTTGCTTCTCTGATGCTTAGACAGCTGACATCTGAACCCCCAATTTAACAAAAAAATGGAGATGACACACATGCCGGAATAATGAAGCAGAAAGAGGTATGTGACTGTCGGCTTATATGAGGACCATCATGCATCTGTGTGTGAGCGATGAGCGGTGTGTGTGCCGGTGTAGCGTCCCTGCTGTGAGCCTAATTAAAAGGCATCGGGTGCAGAGGGGGCTGTTCTGGCACCCAACCGAGTCTCTTTATATCCCCTCTTCCCTCCCTCTCTATCCAGAGTCTTTGATTACCATGGAGCACTAATGCCTCTCAAACACAACCACACATGTGACCCCTCTGTGGTTAAGGAAGGGAGAGAGAGTGCTCTTTCTCTTTCTTTTATAGAGAAACCTCAGGGGCGGAAAGTCGTGTTTTACTCAAATGTTTGGCAAGTGAAATGACTCATTAAACAAAATGTACAAAGCCAACTTTACTAAGTTTGTGTCCATCATGAGAATATGTATGCATCCTTCCTGACTGCCACATTTCATATCGATTCTTGCTTATTCAAGTGTTCACCTTGTATTCCAGTCTGAATACTTGAAACGGAGCGTGTCATCGGCACTTGACCCAAGAAAACACTTGAAGGTGATGGAAACTGAATCCAAGCCTTAAGGACAAAAACATGCACTGTGCAAAACAGCAAACACTTTGAGCTATGTGAGGTACATTTTGCTTGTGTGTGTTTGCTGTGTGTACTGCATGCAAAATGCAAACTGAAATATTGCAGCATGGAACATGTTTATTTGGGCCAGTCTGGCAAAGCTCCGGCTGAACTTGGTTAAATCTTCACTCAGACAGGAATTCTACACAACTTTCTCTCCTTAATGTCACATTGGTGCTGACTCCATGGATTGGTTTTACCCAGCCTATATCACCAAGCCAGGACGTCAGCACCAATGTGACATTAAGGAGAGAAAGTTGTGTAGAATTCCTGTCTGAGTGAAGATTTAACCAAGTTACATCTGACGTCAATCACAAGAAAGAAAAAAAAATATATATATTTTTTTTCTTTAATTCTCTGTTGGTGTTGTACTTCACCAGGCCTGCCCTTTGACACTAATTTGAATTCATAATTTTCTTCCATCCATAAGTTACTGCCTCAAGCGCAGGAGTTTAAACATCTCGGGGTCTTGTTCACGAGTGTGGGTAGGGTGGAGCTGGAGATTGACAGACGGATTGGCATGGCATCAGCAGGTGTTTCTAATATCACATATGACCTTTGGGAAGTCAAAGATAGAGTGAGATGGTGGATACAAGTGTCCTCCAAAGAGTGGCTGAATTCAGCCTTACGGATAACATGAAGAGATGGATGATGGTTGAATAGAAAAAGGGTTATAGGTTTTAATAAAATATCTCCTCCTTTCCTGTAAATACTGACAGCACTAATGGATGCATAGAGTGTGTTGTTGTGCAGTGTTGAAGCACGGAAACACTTATGCTCTGATTGCAAGTCACATCACAGAAATGCCCTGACTGTTATCACTTAGAGTACAGCAATAAAGTGCTTTTGACAGCAACAGATTTTCATAATCTAGAAACAGTGTTGTAGTGTACACACTGTTTACCAGGCGGTTCAAGCGCAAACAGGGTGCCTGAAGCTCTGAGAGGGGATCAGCTGCCAAAAACAACCCTTTTTCATTTCCACATGCAAAAAACATACTCTTAAACACACACTGTGGCCAATTTGAATTTGAATAAGGGACATAATCCCTGCTGTAATTGCATTTGGGAGATTTGTGAGAGGCTGCTGAAGCCACTTTGTGAAAGATGTTTGTGAAAGATGCATGTCAGGTCCTTCCAAGGTTAGTGCTTGACAACATATGTCTCCTCATCCTTAATCTTTCTTTTCCTAAACACGGTGGCTAAAATATATTCATCGATGCTGGTAATTACTCAGCCCCTGTGATGTGCCTCTTGATTTGACATCATTTGAAATGAGCAGCTGAGTCAGGGAACAATGGGAGGAAAATTGACTTGAAGAGAGAGAAAAGGAAGGTAAGAGAAGTTGCTGAGTGAAATATGTTCCTTTCCCACTCAGACTTTTAATTAAAGTAGGTTTCAAAGAAGTGTACTTGGGGTGAAAATGGGAGAGATTGGCTCTGTCCTTGGCAGGAATTAGTTTCTGTGCTTTGATGGATGCTCCTTTCTTTAACTTTGTTACTAGAGAAAAAGGTGACATTGACAAGAAAGACTTTATTTTTGGAACAAATGGTCATCTCTATGACAGATTAGCTGTTTGTAATTTTCATGGAGGAAAGGCCAGCGCAGAATAAGTCTTCTTTAGCTCCCAGACTTTGATTCAAATCCCTGTGCTGTCAGGTTTGGGTTTTGCCTAATTGCCCTTGGAAAGCAATGTGAATCTTGCTTAGATCCCAAACAGGCCAGGATGAAATCAGGAATTTTTGCGCATATATTTCTTAATATTTCCAGTATTTTATCTTTAATCTTGCTGCATTGCCATATCCTCTTTATTAAGTCCTGTGGAACTTACATCCCCTTTTGTTACAGTGTGAGGGACCCCAGATGATGCCTGACCCAGGTCGTCCATCATCCCTGTCACATGTCGTCCATACCCACACACCTACTCCAAAACCCACATGAATATTCAAGGGAGCTGGTGTCCTGTATGAGGAAACCAAATTGCCCCACCCTGTGTATTTCTTTCTTAGTCAATATTAAAATGGGATAATAAAGAGGGGCAAGATTACCCCATGGTAATGGTACCCCTGGGACCCGTGGCTAATTAAAGGGCTGCCCCTTCCAATGAACGGTAATCACTCACAGCTTTGGTAGACAAAGACATGAGCTCTGAATGGATGAACAAACAGGGGATACCAACTCTATTGTTAAAACTTAAGACCAGATAACACGTTCGATTGCTGGAAGGCTGACAAGATATTTCCTCCATTACGCCTTAAATCTTAAAAATCACCATGCTACATTGAATTCGGGGGAGGGGTAATTTTACCCCACACAGCTGAGACTAAACTGCATAAAAAATCCACACAAGAAGTATTTTTTCATGCATTTAGTGCATGTTTCTTAAACAAACTTCAATCAGCACTGAACTTTTACAGCTTTTATCTTCTTCTTTAGAGATCGTATCGTGCTGTCTGCTGCTAAAAACATGGACCTGTTAGTACTTAAAAACACTAGAGTTCTGTTTGGGCACTGCTAAAGCTGAATATCAAGCTTATGTGCTACTCTTCATAAGCTTTGAATGAAAAGAGCAGACATCCTAACAGCATTCAGCTGAGGATCTGATTAAGAAAATTTAATGGCACATACTTGGCCGTGAACAAACGAAACATGTCAGAATTCTTCACAACGTTTACACTTGAGGCTCAGGTATGATTTAAACAAAAGGAGACAGAGAGATGGACGAGTGATAATACTTTAATGCCAGGATCTAGCCTGAAATCTGATCAAGCATCAGATCTTAGCAAAACTTAATAACTTCAATGAAGTGCTCAGTGCCTTGCTGTGCATTGTGCCAGAGAGTTGGGCCTGGGAGGAAGTGCATGTGTGTGCAGAGGAGCTGGGAGGTTTGGGTTTGTGGTGGTGAGGATGGAAAGGTCATTTGGGGGTATGAACTCCATAGGCAGTTCTATCTCTGGATTTCTTTGAATTGAATAAGGGTAGCAAATGTTTTCTTTGTGGAAAATGTGAAATATCCTAAAATACGGAAGGTATTATAATGTAGATTCTGTGATGTAAAGACAAATGTGTGCAAACACAGTGTTTGATGTATATTTTTGAGTTGAGATTCCTTCTTTTCTTCAGCCTTTAAGAGAGTACGCTGCTGATTAGCATTGCACTCTGTAGCGTTGATAGGCTGATGGTCTGTTTAAGATGAAAAAGAAAAATTAGAAATGTGAAAGTTCTAAACATGTCTGTGTGGGTTCTCAGTCATCCCAATAATGGCTGTCTTGAGTGATCTTTTTTTAATGAGATTTTATGAGATTAGTAAAACATAAATGTTTAGTAATCTCATGCATTGTCTGTCTATCAGTTCACTTATTTTTGTACGTTTCAAGCATAGACTGTAGCAGTGGTCACTACATGTATGCTGCCCACTGGTCCTTTTGAAATGCAGGTGATACATTTCAATAAAGGGCGACTTAATATGAAAGACATATTCTTTCTGCCTTTATTTTTCTCTGTAACTGTGTGGGTTGATCTATTGCTTTTCATCCCAAATTCTGCTTGTAATCCATTTCATGAGTTCATTTTTTACCTTCCTTCTAAGTTTCTTGATCTACACAATAATGTGTGTAGAATACTGTTGTTTAGAATACACCACTGAGTGACTGGTGGTGTTGTGACTAGACATACTGTTCTTTTAAAATTAAAAGAACAGTATGTCTAGTCACAACACCACCAGTCACTCTGAAGTTACTGTCTCTGATCTCTACATGATGGCATCACCGTTAGAGCCTCTGCCATTTCCTGAGAGGCCAACAATTAGTCGCTGCCAGTGGGCCTTCTGTGCTAGCTGTGCTAATGGTTTCAGTGTGCTGATATGAGTGGCGGAGGAAAGCCAGTGGGTGCCTGGAAAGGAGCCACTCTCACTCCACCCTAATTGCCATAAAAATTCTGTCTAGTTTGGTTTCTGGAGTGGCAGGAGGGACTGGTGCCCTTTGAGAGGTTTTGTTAAGCTGGCCCTGGCTGCTCTCACCCCCCGACCACCCCTGAGGCTCAGAAGAGGTGGGCTGTAAAATGGACATCAGATGGAAGAAGAACAACAGAAAGGCAGAGCAGGAGGAAGAGGGGGCTGCATACAGAGTGGGCGAACATGGTGGGCGACTCGGCTTACTCCACAATCTGTGTTGCATGACAAAATGTCAAAGTACTGTGTTAGCTAACTGCAGAAAGGACGATGAGTGAATCAAGTCACCGAGATAGTTTTCTAAAGTTTCCGACACTTTTTCGGTAGAGATGGCCAGATTTTCCAAAATATGAAGCTTTCTGTAAAACAGTAATAAAAACAGACCTCTTCCATTTGACTGCACCTGCTGTGTTATCCTATCCAATTTTCCGGGACCTGACCAGTGATGGCACAGTTAACCAAGCAAAGCCTATGCATTTACATCATTGAGACGGTGTTGGAAATAAATGGATAGGGACTAAATGAAGAGGGAAAGGCTAACAATGGGTCTGTCTTGTTGTTCTGTCTGTTAATCATTTGCAGAGCCCCTCTGGCCTCAATAAGGTACAATAAAAGAATATAAAAGAACAATTTGGACTGCCCCAGCTGTGAATAACCAACCCATCACAGCACACAATAGCCCAGTCGTGCTTGCTATAATTCAGCTTGTGATTTCAGACACGCCCCCTCTCTCTTGCCACATCTTTGTTAAAGTCATCTGTCAAGCATATCATTTTCCTCCCCATCCCGCCTGGATGGCCAGATGGCGAGAATCCATAATTCACTGCCACAAAAACAGGGGAAAAAGCAGGGTGATGGTTCCTGGTCAGTAGTAGCCCACCTCCTTATCAGATTAAGCTCAGCTTTTAAGCTTGGGAGGAGTAGTATAGTGAGCTTTGAGGAGGTCCCAGCATCTGGGGAGTATACCTGTTACAATTCCTAGCTCATCAGCCTCACTGAGATGGAGGCTAGAGAGGGCCCAGTCGGGCACATTTATTTGATAGTTTCTTTTTATATATATTTATTTTTCATTTTGTGCCATTTGTCTGGCATTCAATAGTTAAAGTGAGATTTTCAGATTCATCAGATAAGATGGAGAATAAGACTCACCAGGTGAGTCCTAGTTAAAGCACTTATCAAGCGGGGACTGGTACTCGCCATTGATTTTCTTCCCTTGGAATGCATGGCCTCTTTGAAGTTGGCTGTCTGCTGCGCTCGGCACTGTGGGAAAGCAATCTAGCTCAAAAGTTTACTCCTCCTTCAAATTCTGAGGCTGACAAATAAGTCATCTTTTTAAGCGCCAATCAATATAACGCAGACCTCTGCACACTTGCGCCTCAATATTTTCTCTCCCCAGCCCTGATTGGAATGAACTCCTGTGTTTTGAAGGTCCTCAGGCACTGATTGTGAGAACGCGAACCAATCTGGTTGAAAGGCGTGAGGTCTTTTTCCAGGCAAGTCACATCAAAGTCTCACTGCAGCATGGTGCAAAGGGTCAGTCTCTAAGAAGCACTTGAAAACACAGTGGCCCACTGCAGGACTGGAGGAATATAACCTGAGGGAGCAGACATGGTTGGGGGCTTACCAAAATTACGGTGGGGCCAGTTCTAATATTAATGCATATTTAAATGAGTACTTTGCATTTATCTGCATTCATCTGAAAACAAAATAGTATGAAAGAAAGAATAGAAAAAAGGTGGAAGGGTGTGGAGGAGAATTCATGAGATGTAAATGTGTGATAGGATAAATGACAGGTCCATCTTTTCCTACTTAATATCCATGGGCTTGTGGCTAATTGTGCTTCTGTTGTGCAATTATCCAGAGTTTGCTCAAGGTTTTGGCAGCTGGGGTGTGGGGTGCAGCTAGTGTTTTGTTTAACTTCCTCCGTTCATAGCCCTGCATGTAACTTGGGCCCCTGGAGATCAGATAATCCCCCGACTAAAGCATATTGGCTCTGTCTCTCCCACTTATGCTGCCTGCTAACTGTCAGTGGGCTGAAATAGATGAAGGAGACACACAAAGATTTCTCTTGCTTTTACAGGGGCTTGGTTGTCTAGGTTTCACCAATGATAGCAGGCCATCCAAAGGCTTTGAAGTTGACTTTGAAGTTATGAGGCAATTGCAGGAAATGAGGTAATGAGCCGCAGGGTTTCCTGGAGAGCCAGTTTGTGAGAGGTGTGATTGGACACAGCACCCCAGAGGGAGACAGCGGCCATTTTGCTCTGTGGGCCTCTCCTTCTGGCCTGCCAGCTAAATGTAAAGGACAGAAGCACCAATTATGGCACTCCAGCATATGGCCAGAAGCGAATACCCAGCTCTAATGATGGACCCTGCCAACTGCATGCCTGCCCAGGTCAGAGGCACATGGTATTTACTGCCAAAAAAAAAACCAAAAAAAAAATTACTGCAATTACTGCCATCTCCTTCCCTGATGGCAGTACACCTGCAGCCTGGTTGGGATGCTGAGTCTGGCTGCTTGCCTGCCTTTAGCTCACCACTCTCCAGCCAGGGGAGAGGGGCTGGGGATCCAGCTGTCTTTGCCCCAGCTCAGAGGTTCCCAAGGGGGCAAACTACAGCAGCAGACCCCAGAAATGAAGACTCCCAGACCTGGGCACAGATGCTACACCCAGGTGCTGTGTGATGTCGAGTGGCAGCCAGACAGGCATCACCTTTCCGCCTGTCTGGCAAAAGGTGCTGGCAGTAAACTGCGTCTCGGCGCTCAGGACACTTCAGACATTTACTGCACTTCA
>VOQK01028693.1:0-14960 GCA_015052645.1 Benitochromis conjunctus | reverse complement strand
TCTGGATGCTTTACTGTTGGCATGAGACAGGACTGAAGGTAGTGCTCACATTTTCTTCTCTGGACAATCCTTTTTCCAGATGCCCCAAACAATCAGAAAGGGGCTTCAGCAGAGAAAATGACTTTACTCCAGTCCTCAGCAGTTCACTTGCTGTACCTTTTGCATAATATCAGTCTGTCCCTGATATTTGTTGGGGGGGGGTGCGGCTTCTTTGCTGCCCTTCTTGAGCCCAGGCCATCTTCCAAAAGTCTTTGCCTCACTGTGTTTGCATGTACACTCACACCTGCCTGCTGCCATTCCTGAGCAAGCTCTGCACTGGTGGGACCCCGATCCCGCAGATGAATCATCTTTAGGAGACCGTTCTGGCCCTTGCTGGACTTTCTTGAGCGCCCTGAAGCCTTCTTCACAGTAATTGAACCTTTTTCCTTGAAGTTCTTGAAGATCTGATAAGTGGTTGATTGAGCTGCACTCTTAGTAGCCACAATATCCTTCACTGTGAAGCCCTTTTTTGCAGCACAATGATGGCTGCACATGCTTTCTTGCAGGTAACCATGTTTAACAGGAAGAAGAATGATTTTAAGCATCACCCTCATTTTTATGATTCCAGTCTGCTATTCTAACTCAGTCAGCATGACATAATGATCTCCAGCCTTGTTCTCGTCAACATTCTCACCTGTGTTAACGAGAAGATTATTGAAATGATCTCAGCAGGTCCTTTTATGGCAACGATGAAATGCAGTGGAAATTTATTTTTTTGGGATTAAGTTCATTTTCATGGCAAAGAAGGACTTTGCAATTCATCTGATCACTCTTTATAACATTCTGGAGCATATGCAAATTGCCATCATAAAAACTGAAGCAGCAAACCTTCTAAAAAACAATATTTGTGTCATTTTCAAAACTTTTGGCCACGACTGTAGTGGCTCAAACACTTATTTCACTCATTGCCATTCAATTCAATTTATGATTTTTATGTAATGGGTTTTTTCTGGATTTTTAGTTGATATTCTGTCACTCCCCATTAAAATGAAACTGCCAAAATCAAGTTCATTTCTTTGGAGGTGCGGAAACATACAGATTTAGCATGGGATCAAATAATTCTTTCCTCCACTGTACCCACTGCTTCTCTGTTGCCCTCCTCCCACTGCTCATTATTGAATAAGAGAAAAACCAAAGGGCTTAAATGTCAAAAAATAATTAGAATTGGAGTGAACCTGAAATCTCTGTCTGACATGTCACCTGAAATCACAAATGTGAGTGAGAAGCTTTAGCAAAGCAGCAGCACCCTGTGTCACCCTCGTCTCTCCCTTCCAGGTTGTGATTCGACGTCGCATGAACCGCAGACTGGCTTCTTTGAAGAAACTGGCAGACAGTATGAGGAACCTGCCCTTGGCACAGAAAGGTTTTCATTATCCTATGATCTCCTCATTCAGAAATAATCTCATTATCCCATGGCAGTAAGGCACACTTTATTGAATTTATTCCTAGAGGAAAAAAATGAAATGATTATGAGGCTCATAACACATATGCAAGTGTCTGGAACAGAGTTTTGAATGTGAACACTGAAAATTACAACAAATCTGGAGAAATTTACTTTTATTTATTCTTTTGTCACGTCACCTCACATTTGCTTTAGCTGATAAAGAGAAGACATGCGACCTAAAAGTGTCTGCAGACAAAGTCTTTCCATCTTCATCCCCCTTTTTCTCTGATGAAGATGACCCCCTGGTGAGTACCATGCACAACTGGCAGTGGAAAATAAGGACTTTGAACTGTTCCTGTCCATTGTTGTGTAAATTAATGTAATCACTAGCAAAAAGTGTGTGGTCATTTATTTCGAATCAGTTTACCTTGTAAAAACGCTGCGCCGTGAAATCCTAAACAACCTAACTGGGAGATGACACCCAGAAGACAAGAAACCACTGAAGAGTGAGTGTTAGCTAGTGTCCTGCAGTTGAAACAATTTTCATCCATTATTTCCTGTGAAAGACGTCCTTGATGAAACCGTGGAAATCAATGAGGAAGCTCACGTTCCCGTACTTTGATTAAATCTTTCATTTCCTACATGCCCCGCAGAGCAAGACAGAGAGAGATGGGGTAGCCTCGGTGTTCACTTGAACAAATAATGCCATTTTGTCTTCTTCATATTTCTAGGCTAACATTAATTTGCCTGAACTACCTGTGGATCTTATTGATGTGACTGTGACATCGCACATTCCTTTCTTCAAGCTACAGGTAGGTATTTACTGCAGCACTTGGTCCTTTAAAAATCATACACAGCACTTTCAGATCAACAAATGTTACCCAGCAGCGGTGTTGATAAGTGGTAGTAAAACCATAAACCAGTATTGGCTGTATATATAGATTAAACTGGAGCTCTTTCTAACCTTTCTAGCTTTTGAACAAATGTCTTTGGTGACCCCGTGGAGGGCTCAGACACCTAATTTTCACCTTCATCACCATCAGCAATGCCAAAAGCCACGTACAAAGTGTTGAATCATTATTAATACTGTCTGAAACAAGTGAAAAAGCAGCCAGTTTCCAAAGAAAAACTCTGAAAGATCTTCAAAATAATGTTTAGGATAGCATCCAACATTGTTAGACTATATTACAGAAGATAAGGAATGATCTGTACTTCCTATGACACAGGCGATGAGTATTGTTAACACGAAATGTGACAAATTTCATCCTTTGAGTGTTTGACTTTTACTGGAATGTCTACATCCATTGTTTTTTATAATCTAAACCAGATTAACGACTGCTGTTAAGCATCGACCAAAATAGTGGTAGAAGTATAACTTCCAGCGGAACGCCATTAAATCATATTTTGGAGCAAAGTTAGCCAACTGTTTAGTCTAAATAACCAGTGACATTAGAGTTCACTGACATAATGCTTCATTAACTAAGATGACTATAGAGAGACAGTGCTTCTAAAAGGATTGCGATGCTAATAACGGGGTCATATGGACTCCTCGTCCTTGTTGATGTTATGTTGTAATTATGCTATCTGTTGATGCAGGTCCCTCTGCACTATAAGCTTATGGGCTACCATGCTGTGTTAGCTTGGGAGGCATTTAACTCTTATATTCCCATGACTTTGACCAGGCCACTGCGCTCTGCAGCTCCGGTAACTAAGCACCACACATATGTTTGTTTATTACATATCAGCTATGTATTTGTCCACTTATCCGTACCTATCTGCTTAAAAATTTCTCCTTGTTTTAGGACAAGCTGGTATCTAACAGAGTTCATTCTCCCATGACAGTGGGCACCACAGCAGGAGAGCAGCATGATAAACAAGACAAAGAAGCAGAAACAAAGGATGATCCCTGTCTCTCTTTCTGCGCCCCTGAAAATCTGCTCAGACCTTTTCTAGCAAACCCACTGAGAATCTTTGTAAGGATGGGATTTATCAGTATTTGGAGATAAAGTATCGGAATTTCAGGAGCGGGACCACGCCACCAAACACGCTCCTTCCGGTTCTTATCTTCAGATGTTCCCTCAGTTCTACAAGCTGTTCATTCTCGTTTACGTACCCCACCCTCCCTCCCCTTTTCAATTCTTTAACTTCCTCACTTCTATTTAGTACACGGGGATCTGCCAGGCCTGGGAGCCGCTGCCAGTCCCCTTCAAGGCCTTCCCCAAACCGCAGCTCAATTCATGTCCAAGCCATTCACCTTTACCTACTAAAACGCTGTCAAACCTAAAATGAGGACATGTGCCCAGCTAGTGAAATGTATCAATATATCAATAAAGTGTATAATAGAGGTGCTTTTCCATTTATGATGAATGTTATTATTATATTTCAGAACCCAGCTCCGGGGCTTCAGACCTTTAAAACACCCCCTAAATACCTGGAGAGTGATTTGGAGTTTCATCTCTGCCCTCTGCCCAGGTAACAAGAGTTATCCTCATGTCTATGATCCATTTATTTCTATGAAACATCAAACAGCTCTTTCTGCTTTTAGGTATACGGCTCCTGAAAGCACATTGTGTGGCATAAGGACCCAAACGCCACACCCTCAGAAGAAGTTTCTCAAATGCAAGGTAATTTCCCCCTGAGTGTGCAGTTTATGAGTTTCTTTCAGATAATTTTTGTGTTCCATATAGAACATGACTTTGGTAAAGCATGTTAAATGAACTTGTTCTTACATATAGCACTTTATACACTATTTCTCATTAACAAATCACTATTTTCTACGTCTAAGTAGAAAAGTATCTTGCCCAAGGATACGTTGGCATCCAGAATGGACAAGCTAGGTATCAAACTACCAACCTTCCAGTCAGTACATGCATTGCTTTACCTACTGAGCCACAGCCATCCCATAAAACATAGAGTGCCTTTTACTTGTAGTTGATCTATCAAAAATGGCTCCTTTTTTCTGTCTGAACATTGACTTGCCCAGTGTAGCTCAGTGCGATCCCACCAAATCAGCTGATTTCAGTGCCAGGTCACATTAGCCGATGTCTCAGCTGTTACCCTTCTACTCATCCAAGTGGAGGATTTTACGTAGGGAACGCTGTTTAAGTTGCTGTAGCCATGAACAACAGTTGCTGTAAATCTGCAAGCCACTTTGCAACCCATCTACATTTCAGCTCCTACTATCCCGCTGGATCTGACCTAATCAATAGCAATATCTGCTGTCAGTGATGCGTACCACCAAGTCAGATACTGTGTACTGGGCCGGGCTCCTGCTCTCTCCACCTCTGGCTTTACACATACGCACACTGAAGGGCGGGGAGGTCCCAGCACAGAGCCATGCCACCAAAAATAAATGACTACAAATGGGGAAATCAATCATTTTCTGACTATAGTGGTCCTGACCGAAATGTTTCTGTTTTTTTCCTGATTTATAACAGGAAGTGATCCCTGGGGTTATGAAGTGGAAAAATTTGGATTCTATCACCATGAAAAGTCTCACAAACCTGCCCGCTCTCACCAGTCACTGTGCTCCACGCAGGTATGTCAGAACTTAGATATTTTGTGCTCTTTGCTTTACAACGTGAGCTGTGTGTTGAGAAAAGTTTAATCTGGCTGCTGACACGAGTGAATCCAAACCTGCAGCTGGACTTTTCCACTCTATCACTGTTTATGAGAGGTATCGGGTCACATTTTTCTTCCTATCTGCTAAACTAGGCGGCAAAAAATGACTTGATACCAAAAGCAAATACCCAAAAGTTGAAGAGAAGGTTCTCATGTTCTCAGTAAGAGGGTCCAACTAGAACAGTGTCAGTTCATATGTTTGTTTATGGTACTTGTTTACAGAGAAGAAAGTGGCTCTTGTCCATTTCCTATGTGAAAGAATTTGAACTTTTGACTCTCTGGCTGCCAGACCACTTGAAAGACAGCATTTTCACAAACTACATCAATATATAAAAAAAGACAAGTTACATAAGCCACAGACTCATATTTCTAGTTAGTAGTTACCTTCTCGGATATTATCCTCTCTCTGCAGTTTGGGATTCAACCTGTCATCTCAGTATTCCAGAAACACGACTTCTCACTATCTTCCAAAATATATATGTCATGTCACATCCACACAGCTTCCAGCTCCTGCCAGGATGCAGGATGTCAAACTCTCCACTTGTAATCTAGCTAGCAGAGCTCCTTTTACATGCATAGAGTTGGAGAAGATGGTTGTACAGTATGTTGGGCTTGAAGCACTTCGGATTTTGGAGTTAAAATGCTGGGTGCTATTTCCAGCTTTGTAAAACAAAGTGCTGTTATTTTAAAACTGTCCATTTAACCAGATAGTTGAGAACAGTGTTTTGATAAAATCAGAGGTTCTAAAAGCTGGTGGGCAGGAAAACCACACTCAAATCCTCCTTTTCACTTAGCACAAGTGTAAATAGACAGAGTTAGGTGTTGTTACTGCTGCGATTATCCACCATTTTTACACATTTTGAGGTAAAATCTGAGTGTCTATCTGTAAAGATAGAAAGCTTCTTCTTATTCTAAAGGTTTTTTCTTATGCTATGTATATCTGTGTGCGCGTGGAATCTAGGTCATACAGTATAGAGGCTTCCCTCACGCTGCAAAATAATGACTTATTCAGTCCTCGGTCTAAATGGGCAGTGAATAAATGATGATATTTTTCATGTAGTGTATTAGTGAACACAGCATTGGGCTGTCCTGTTCTATTTGTGGTGGGCTGTGTGCTTCTGTCTGCGCCCTGTCATAACCGATACCAATCAGGTGGGCAAAACACTTTGTGTGTCTGACCTTTCTCAAGCCTATACCGCCATGTGCATTGTAATTTGCCTAGCATGATAGAGTTTCTTGTTTAAAACCAAGTATCGAAGTGAACATTGGAGAGCTAATGAAGTAACACTCCTCAAGAGATTTGAAGTCATCGCAAGTCTTTATTTGACAAGATACCTGCATAATCCGGGCAACCACAGTTCACGTGGTGTATTCTTCAATGTGTGTGTTTGAACCTGCTGCAACTCTCTCTTTTTACCTTTTTTTCTGTTTCCCCCTTTTTTCCTCACCTGCCCTGTGCTGCGCAATCAGAGCCAAGGTGAAATATTGCTTTATATGCTTGTCAGTACTGGCCTACCTGATAAGTGTAGATGTACTGTATAATTCTTTATTCATGTAACGGAACACTTTCCCTCAGCGTTCCTGTCAGTCTGTCCTATCACTGGCTACAGCCACAGAGTCTGCAGGTAGCTTGTGAACACAAACCCTGTGATTTATGTGCAGTGGTCACAACAACTGATGAGAGGAAAGTTGACAGAGCCGTGAGTTGTAACATGAACCGAAACCAATAATACATGAGAGTAACTACCTCGTACGAAGTGTAGTATTAAGTATTTACACAGAGTAACTGCCAGACTAACACAAATTACAGTAAGCTAATTATCCTACGCTCGCTAATGCTAACAACCCAATGTGATGTTTGTGCAATATCTGTATGTATAGTCGGAAGGCGTCCAATTTCAGTGCATGTAACATGTAGGTGTGACATTGTATGTGACGAGTAAAAGGGACGATTGATATTTAACATGAGCAGTAATAGGAACGCAAAAAATGCAGATACAGTCTACAACTACTGGGTGTAAATCCGTACTAGTAATCATGTATTTATACATGTTTAGTACTAGATGTAACACATGTTACATCTAGCTAAAAAAAAAAAAAAGCTATCTAACTAGCCTTAGCTTGCTAATCTTTAACCAAAATCCCATTTTACAACAAAGTAACCTGGGATTGTTTTTAATTATATTTCACAAAAACATAAATGCAACCAGGCCAGGTCACAATGTCTTTATTTGTTCATCCTTGGCCCCATCTTTACAAAGTTGGTCTTTAATATTTTTAAGGAACCCCTAGTTAAGGCTGTGGTATCACTAACATTTGGCTTAGCAGTGTTCTTTTTTTTTGCCCCATAAGTGGTTTCAACTTTCACTAAGGAGCATCTTTATCAAACATGTTTGAACTGAGATTTGAAACCACCTTACGCACTCCTTTCATCTCAGTGAGACTGAGGAGCTATCTGAAAATTATCTCAATTCATCTGATGCACTGTGGTCCGGCTCTTCAGGGGAAAAAGTGTGTGTGTGTTTCCTGTATAGATCTGTCAACTACAACACAGAGATACTTCCACTCACCGCACCTTCTCCTCTCGCCAACCTCCCTGATGATGATGTGGCCCCGCTAATGGACACACTGTAAGTAGATGAGTCACTATATTGATCTTTGTGGTGAAAGCTTCTTTTTTTTGGGTCTCATGGGGAAGTGCTCCTTTGATGATTTCACTGTGTGTGTATAACCTCATCCAGGTGTGAAGGCTCAGAAGTCCAACTGACACCAGAGATGATCAGAGCAGAATTCTTGTCTGGAGAAGTTCTCGTCTCCATTAACAACCTCACCGCAGGAAAGACAACCGTGTAAGTCTAGGGATCATGAGCGTGCAGCAAAGCTAAAAGACTACTAATACATACAGTGTGGAAGAGATTCAAGAGATAGTTTATGGTATGATGAATGGATGTTTACATGAAGGAAGCACTTCACACGCAATAAAAGGGATGAATGCTCCTTTGCACACACATAGATATTTTTGAAAAGACAAAACACATGTTTAGTTTGAAGAGGGGAAGTTGTCAGGATATACCAACCATTAAGTTAATGGATCGAATCAATTCGTGTAGCTAAAGTTTGTTCCAGCAAAAGCTTCCTGGGAGCTGGAAAATACTACACAAATAAATACTACTGTACAAGTGTTATCATAGCAATGAACCCGATCTTTAATCTGTTCAGCTTATAATCACGTTAGATGTAATATATTATAGCAAATATGTTCTTATATCACTGGTCTACATTGATGGCATCATTTCTCAAAATTTAATTTAGAGGCCAACAAATATTGGTTTGGCTTTGCAGGGTTTTATGAAAAATATAAACACATTAAATTAAATTAAATTAAATTAAAAAAATATATATATTTAAATAGTGATGATTGATTAGGTAATAATGATGCCCTACTGACTAGGGCCCAACCAATATAGGAATAGGATTAGCCCAATAATGATACCGAGATTTGATGATCTGAAAATAGCAAATATAAACAAAAGCCCACCTACTAGTGAACAGCTTTTTTATCATACAATTAAAAATGATTGGTAACGCTTGAATTATTTAAACATTACAATATTAAATATTTTAACACCTTTAGATGGACTTTTTAAAAAATCATATCTTGGAAACTTATTAGCATATGCTAGAAAACTTAATAAATCAAATTTTATTGGTTTTCTTTTTTCGGTTTCACCAATTGTAAAAGAAATTTAACAGTTTGCTCAGTACCATTTGCCTCAGTCTTATAATGCATAATGCAGTTTTTATCATTTCTTATCATTTATTTCTACTCCAGCTGCTCTTCTTCCATCCGTAAAGTTAAATTGTTCTGTCCCAGGCACCAGAGGCAGCATCAGATTGAGGCGACCTACAGGTCTGAGTTTAACCAGATGGGAGAAAGAGTGATGACTAGACTGAAGGAACTTGGAGTCCCTGACAGAACTTCTCATTTACCTGAAGAAGACTGTGAAAAGCCAAAGCCTGTGCACACATATTCTGTACACTCACATGAATAAACACCACTGCAGGACTACAGATAAGCATTACACCCATCCTACTCACTCATACAACACTCGCATTTGTTGGCCCTGACATGTCTTTGAAATAAAACCTGGTTACTTTCCCACCCACTCATAAGCCTCCTTTCTACCCACTCAAAATTACCAGTGAGTTCCCCTGCTGTGTTTTTACAAAGCCTGAAAATTTGTTATCCCTCCACCTACTCAGATTCATATGCATGGCTACAGTACATTTTACATACCATTACCTACATTAAATGAAATATGATCATTCTGCATTTTATATTTTAATTCTTTTGTAAAAGTTTATTCTTATTACGTTGTACAGAAAAGTATAATGCTGGATGTTTGACCACCAAATCTGACTCAATGTATTTTCCATGTTCCTGAGATTGCTGTAATCTGGCATCTTGATTGAGCTTTTACTGATTCGAGTCAGTTATTTGTCTGAGGTGTAGCCGTCTGAAAAAGAGATATTCTTTCTATATTCTTTATATTTTTGTGCCTGTAAAAGGAAAGTCGCTTAGGTCAGTAATTAGTTACCAAAAGAGCTGACCAGCTGGGAGCTCATTAGGATGGAGTCCACTACATATGTGTTCTCCGACCCCTAGAGGGAGCTCCAGCTCTATGAGTGTTACGATTAGAAGGGGTCTCCACATTTATTTATCCTTCTGTGAGTGTGTTCACTTGTAATCACTCTGCTGTAGAGAAATACAGTAAAAGTGCAGTATATGAACTTGTTTTACAGACATGCAAAAAAAGGGTCAGATTTTTGTGACACGGGGTTGGATCCAGTGTACTAAAGCCTTTAGCCATGATCCTTCTCTGTCAGAATGCATTGAGGTGACAGTGAAGCGTGGTCCTGACTTTACCGCAGCTTAAAAAGGAGAATTCCACTCAGCGATTAAGTGTATTATTAGCACTCATGTTATTATAGTCCTATTTTACTCTATAGCTTAAAACGAGATATGAGCAGTCTGCCTGAAAAGAAGCCTTTATCCCTATAGCCACATAATAAATGTATGTCATTGCTGTCTCACATGAAATAGGCAATAGACAGTGTAATAATAGTAACAGACATCGTGATGTGTGTGTCTGTGAGTATTAAATAAGGAGTTGCAGTACACCAACATATTACAGTTTGTATCAATCTTTCACCCAGCAGTCTGGGTCTTACCAATTCCACAGAAAATACATCTACCACGGCGCCTTTTATGGCTCACGCTACTCTAAAGCTTTCACCCTGTGAACACAGGTGCTTTTATTTGTGTCTCCATTCCAATTGAAAAATGGGACAAAACACTCAAAGACTCAACAGTGAAAACGGGAACACTTTAGCTTCAGCAAGCTCAATTTGTGCAGTACCCCGTGGCAAGAAATCAGCTTCACCCCACTGACGCGTTAGTCACGATGACCCGATCATCCCCTACAATCTTCCAAAGAGGACAGAATCAAAGCAAGAGGTACTTTTGGGGGTAGAATCTCCCTCTCTCTGTAACTCCATTGATCACACTTTACAGCTCCTAGGACAAATGAACAAACCCGCAGCAACAGCCTTGTTCTCTGCCTGGTTTCTAGAACATTCCCCTTCATTCATGCATACTTGTAGCTGCCCTTCTTCTTTTGGAGGCTTTTCACCTGACACGTTTCACTGAATAATTTGCCAACACTCAGGTGAGAAATCGTGCTGCGGTTGTGCTGGGTTTTTGCCTCAGAGTAGTGGCTCCTCAGAGATACAACAATTCTCCCTCAAATGCTTTGACAGGGCAACCCCAGCAGCTTCTGTGAAGAGTTGAACAGTTCGAGTCTGTTGCTTGGAATGGCTTCGAGGACCTGAGCTGTGCAATATTTATTTTACCTCATACTGTACTGTGCAAAAGTCTCAAGTCACACCTCATTTCTTTGTATTTTTCTTGGAAAAGAGGAAATGGGTGCAGCAGTTTATGGAAATGTGTGCAAACTGACATGGAAGTGCAGTCTTCTTCTTTCAGCTGCTGCCTCAGCAGGTCATGTGTCTCCAGCTTCCTCCTTCACTACATCCATGAACCTCCACCAAGAGCCCCCTCTTTTCCTCCTGCCTGGAAGCTCCATATTCAACATCCTTTGTCCAGTGTATTCACTATCCCACCTGTGTACATGTCCAAACCATCTCAGCCTTGCCTCCCTAACTTTGTTTTAACCCAACATGAACTGTTTCTCTAATATACTCATTTCTAATCCTGTCCAACCTGGTCAAATCTCCACCCACTCTACCCTGCCTGCCCTCTCTTCTTTGCCTCTCTTATATACTGTAGTTACTACAGGTTTGCACATCATCCTTCTACTTTAAAATCAGTAACAGTGCACTTCTTCTCTGTTCCCATTCTCCAGAATTGTGTTAAAGCTACACTTCCCTCTCCATACCTCCAGATGTATGTCATCTGGACCAGTTATTTTTCCGCAATACTTCCTGATTAACTAACTGTCCTCCATCGGTCCTCCTGTCTTTCATTTTCTAAATTTTCTCTATTCTTATTCTCTTCAACCTGCTGCACATCCTTTCCAGCTCGATTTCTCTGTCTCAATTTAGAAGCATGTGGATTGACAACTTTCAACAGCACCTTCATTTTATACTGGATGCCCTTCATGATGCAACCCTCACCATTTATGTGTCCCCACTGTGGCCCCACTGGTTTTATGTGGTATAGTATATACGGCAAAAGCAGTTTGTACAACGAGCATGAAAGTCTGTATTTGATATGACCACCTTTATTCTATTTGTTATTATTTATTCTAACACAACCTGAACTCTTTTAGGAAGGCTTTCTTGGAATTTCTTTAAGTAGGCTTCAGGAATAGTTCTCCCGGCTTCCTGAAGGACATTCAAAGCTTTTCTTTGGATGTTTCTGCGTTTTGTTCTCTTCTCTGTCATGATGATCACACACTGCTTCAACAGTGTTGAGGTCGGGGTCTGGGGAGTCCATGATATTCTTCCATTGTGTGTTTTTCTATCCAGCTATGCTTTTACTACACTGGCAATGTATGTGGCACCATTATCATGAAAAATGATATCATCGCTATCAAGCACTTTCCAGATGGTATTGTTTGTGGGGTCCTTTCTTGCAATCATAATTCCATCAATTTTGCTAAGAACACCATTGGTTCAAACGCAGCCCCAAGCCATGACACAGCCTCCACCGTGTTTTTGCAGCACTCACTGTTGTAATGCTTAAATTAACACTCTGATGACTTGAACCAAACATTTGGGATTTTTCTTATATTTAGTTAAATCTCTCCCTTAAGCTTGGATTCTTGACAGTCACCCTTCCACTGAGACCACTTCTCAGGAGACTTTGGTGAGTAGTTCATCTCTTGTGTCCTATATCCTAAAAATTCAAAAACACCATGCTGAGATATAGCAGGGTTTTGGCTAATACTTCTTTCAGGGTACCTTTTTATGCCTGTCAAACTGAGTTATCTATGGACTTTATTCAGATTAAAAAGAAAGGGAAGAAATTTTGTGTTTGGCTGCTAGCAAGTGCCTAAAATATCAAGTAGAACTGCTTCTTTGCTAAGTTGTCCGTTATATGTAGACAGAAATGTTTTGTGACATTCTATGCTTAAACGATTCATATGTCAGTGTTAACTGGCTTAATAAACAAAAAAAAAAATTGAAAATTGTCAGGTACAACAGCTGGACTGAAAATGAGTAAAAAAGCAGCCAATGAAAAATGTTGAAAGGCATTCGGAAAGTCTGAAGAACTAGTGCTCAAGACCACTTTAAAAAAAATTACAAGGAAGTCTGTCTCCATCCATCCATCTTCCTCCGCTTATCCAGGGCCGGGTCGCGGGGGCAGCAGCCCAAGCAGAGAAACCCAGACCTCCCTCTCCCCAGCCACCTCCTCTAGCTCATCCCGGGGAACACCAAGGCGTTCCCAGGCCAGCCGAGAGATATAATCTCTCCAGCGTGTCCTGGGTCTGCCCCGGGGCCTCCTCCCGGTGGGACATGCCCGGAACACCTCACCCAGGAGGCGCCCAGGAGGCATCCTTGTTAGATGCCCGAACCACCTCAACTGGCTCCTTTCGATGTGGAGGAGCAGCGGCTCTACTCTGAGCCCCTCCCGGATGGCCGAACTTCTCACCCTATCTCTAAGGGAGAGGCAAGTCCCCCCAGGACCCTCAGAGGGACACGGTTGAATACCTTGTCAAAGTCAACAAAACACATGTAGACTAGTTGGGCTCCCACACACCCTGAAATAACCTCAAAATGGTATAGAGGTGGTCCAGTGATCCACGACCAGGACAAACACCACATTGTTCCTCCTACATCTGAAGTTTGACTAACGAACTAAAGAACTTTCCTTTCCAGCACCCTGGTGCAGACTTTCCCAGGGAGGCTGAGGTTTGTGACACCCCATCCAGTCCAGAAGTACCACTCCACATCTCCACACGATGTTGCAGAAGCGCATCAAACAAGACAGCCCTATAGTATTGAGAGCCTTTAGGAAGTCCTTATCCACCCCTGGGGCCCTGCCACCAAGGAGATGTTTAACTGCCTCAGTGACCTCACCCCCAGATTCTGAGTCCTGTACAGAAGTCGTGCCAGTGGGTTTATCCTCAGCTGAAGGCAGCAGCACCTCTTCACCTCTGGACCTCCCCTCCTGAGTTGTCTGACGGTTTACCAGAATTGCTTAGAGGCAGACCAAAACTCTTGTTCCATGGCCTCATGACCACCTGATCAAACTTATATTCACACATTGTGTTCATTATGAAAAAACTGTGGTTTGTACAGAAGTCCAATAACAGACCACAACTCGGTTCAGATGAGGCAGGTTGTTCGTTCCAATCTTGCTCCTCCAGGTCTCACTGTCGTTGGCCATGTAAGCAATGAAGTCTCCCAGTAAGACGACAGAGTCACCAAAACAAGCACCCACAAGCACCCCACTCAGTGACCCCAAGAAGCCTGGGTACTCTGACCCAAAGGCACACAGAAGCAACACTCTTGCCCAGCAGGAAAAAACCCCACCCAGTATACAGGCAGATGGAGGAGATACAGCACCCGCCGCCACACACGAAGGGCAACTCCACACTGGGTCCAGTCCCTCTCCAAGAGACTGGTTCCAGAGCCCAAACCGGTTCTTTGAGGTGGGCCCGACTGTATCTATTTGGTATCCCTCAACCTCATGCACTGGCTCAGGCTCCTTGCCTAATATGAGGCTTTAAAGATAGAAATCTAAATTTAAACTGCAACAAAACCACTAAAACCACAACATAACCACAACTTATACTCCGTGCATCACAGGCTGTAAAATCGCAGCTAAAATTTGGCAAATCCAGCTGCCCTCTTCAATTACAGGGGAAATATATTATTGGAAATATATATTCAATCACACAGTCACAGTTTAAGATCCAAATATCAGTTCAATAAAGAGTCAG
This sequence comes from Benitochromis conjunctus, assembly GCA_015052645.1. NCBI lineage: Eukaryota > Metazoa > Chordata > Actinopteri > Cichliformes > Cichlidae > Benitochromis > Benitochromis conjunctus. Next base: position 446 of record VOQK01028693.1, on the reverse strand, counting down.
ATTGTTTGTATGGTGAACATCTTACTGAGTGTGTTTGTCTCGGAGGATTATGAGGCTGATGATCAGCAGTGATCTGCAGTGAAACAGCAAATGCATTTCTGCCATCATCTAAAAAAATAAGCTCCTCCTAAACAAAGAAAACAGCCACACACACACACACACACACACACACACACACACACACACAGTGTGTCCCAGTTTTTACCAGGTCACCGGGTCTTTCCTGCGTTTAAAGCCCAAATATGGAAATATGACGGGATTATAACATGGCTCAAATTCAGGACACACACTCGGCCTCACACACACAGATATCTGCTGATAATGAAAACACAGCAACATACTGCAGAAACAGCTTCACAGCACATTTATATGATCAAACTCTGTGTGTGTGTGTGTGTGTGTGTGTGTGTGTGTGTGTGTGCGCGTCCGTTCCATCGCGCCGTTCC
>VOQK01028688.1:0-14927 GCA_015052645.1 Benitochromis conjunctus | reverse complement strand
TGACGTATCGACGCTCTGAATGGAGCTGAAAGCACACAAACACACAGTTTATTATTTTTATTTTGGAAATATGCATTTATAATAAAGCAGTATTTTATTTAAAGTCACTTCTTATAATTTAAATAGTTTTAAACCTAAAATTAACTTAACTTATCAGCAAAATGTGAATAAATAACAGGTTCTCATCCGAGAAGCTTCTTCAGTTCTGAGGTCAAATGGTGGAGAGTCCCAGATTTAAGCCTTATGGGAGTGTCCACCCCCCAAGAGGGACATGGACCCCCTGTTGGCTTAAATCTGGGATGACCTGGATGACTGAGAACCTTCACAGACTGATTCTGCTTCAGTTCCTTCAGCTGCTTCCACTCACTGCTATGAATGTACAAATATTTTCTAGGACCAACGATCTTAAAAACTTTCTCAGAGAGCATCTTCTAGAAGCTTTTACAAGCTGATAAAAGCTTATGAAATATTTCATGAGTCTGTAATCAGAGTGGTTTCACCAGAAAGAAAACAAAACACCTCTGCAGACGTCTAATCGGTCCATCTTTGTTTAACCACAAAGCACTGGAGCGATGCAGCTTTGTAGAACAGGACTGCAATAACGTCACCAAACCACTCATCCATTTAGATGGTGATCTTCAGAAATGACAAACATTTAACACGTGGCTTCATCTGGCTCATGGAGGTGAAGTCTGCAAACTTTACTGTACCTGAATCTCCATATCTGTGACCGTGAAGCCGTCTTTCTCTCGGCTGTCTTTCACTCTGATGAGGAATCTGCCGATTTGTCTCGTCGCTCCTTCCTCTTCATTGTCCTTCTCCCTCTTCCCGTCCTTGTCCTCCTGGTCTTCGTCCTTCTCCTTCACCCTCTTCGTCCTGCCTCTCGGCTGTGGCCAGTACACCTCACATTTCTTCAGACAGACATACAGTCAAGTGTTCAGATCCGTATTCAGGTGGATGTTGCATGAATGCACAGCTCAGTGCACAGTAGAATCCAAAAATAAAGTCACATTAAATAGAGTAGAAAATATACAATTTAAATATTTAAACACAAAATTTCAGAAAGGGTCACAACAGGGCCATGAGCATGCAACAGGTGCTGGCAGCAGTTTTCTTTAATGGGCTGTGTACCACACGCTCAACACTGGCAACTACGCAACGCTGAGTTCTGCAATCATCTGTCACAACAGCAAAACTCCAACATCATGTTTACTGATGAAAGCCGGCCTGACAATCACCCACGCACAATTTCTTAATACAGAGCAAGCTGCACGATTACACATGCATGACTGGGACTGTGGTTGTTATTTTGTGCGATATCTGTGTTGTTGTGCAACAGCGAATTCAGCAGTGACTTCTAATTGAACATTGTCACTTTAATCAACCTGAACCCTGGTGAAAAGGCACTTCTGTGCTCCATCCTGAAAGCAACCGCTCCCACTGTGCCGACAACCCACAACATTTTCTGCTGCTCATCACTCGGCCTGCTCGCCAGATTTGGTACCCTGTGAGGACTTCATCCTGTTCTCCCAAATAAAGTTCAGGGTGAAGTTTTGACACAATGAAGGAGATCCAATGAAAACAGGACAACCTGAGAGTGTTTCAAGAGTGACATGATGCAGAGAAGGGTGTGTCACTGCATCATGTCACTACTTCAGAAAAGCCTGAAATGATTACAGAGAAACAGCACTTGTGTCTCATCACCTCGTTGTTCTCCTTCAGCCTCGTAACCATGACGATGATACCGCTCCTCTCCTGCCACACCATGTCCCAGAAGTCTCCCACGGTGTGCACCATGGGCCCCTGGGTAGCGATGTAGGCACTGGCAGCCCCTTTATAGCCCTGCCACATAAAGAACGACAAATGTCATAAGAATCAGTCAGTCAGTAAACGTGATATGTGCAGCCCTTTTCTTACAGGGAAGTGCTTTACTTAGAGGTCAATACCAGGACACTAGAACCACTGGACAGGGATTAATAAATAAAAAATTGGGATACAGGAAGGAAAGATTTAAAGATATTTTGGAGAAAACTAAGACTTGAATTGTCAGATAAAGTAAAGAGAAAGTCCACACAGGTCTGTACTTGTGGCAGAGACATTCAGGGGGCACCTTTTCAACATCGTAGCTGCAGCAGGTGTCTTTGAGACAAAGCACAGTTCCCCCAGCCTTGATGTCACCGTTTGAAGCATGTGTTACATCCTAATTTCTATTTTAGTGTTCTCTGTTTCCATCTCAGGTCTGATTAGGTGACTGACTAGTGACTGGGCCTTGACAGACGAGCTCTCTCCCACATGCATCAGCAGCAGGTTTGAGGTGGTATATTCTGGTTTCATTTGCTTGCAGTAAACTTTCATTATGTTCTGAATTTAAGCTTGCACAAATCAACTGTGAGGCGTTTTCCAGCAGGGCTGGATGCACTCTGACCGTTCTCTTCATGTTATTTTCTCAGGTTGGTATAAACGGATGCAAATGCAGATGAAAAAATGTCACTTTTTGTTTTTGTCACACATATTCATCATATCCCCTAGACTTCTAAAACCACCCTGACCTCATAGAGCAGGAAGTGAATGATTCAGATTCAATAACAAGCGTCAAGTGTCCAATCAGCACGTCACCAAACATTACAGGAGATTAACTGAACGGATTAATGAATGAATGCTGCTTGTTGCACATCAGCAGAGGCAGCAGGTGCTTTACAAAAACTGTCAAAAAGCTCGTGATTAACAACACACGCGCACACGCCACGAACACACACAAATTGAGCTGAGGCTGCACAGTGTGAGGGATGCGTGGGCCGTAAGGGAAGACAGGGGGAGGGGGAGTCGGGGACATGTCACTTCCTCCCTCACTTCCTGTGGTTTTCCTGGTTGTCAAACTCCCACGCTGACAAACCGACGGCTCATATCTGAGTTTCTGTTTGTTTAGCTGTCCAACACACACACGCAGACACACAAACGAGAAGACGCCCACACAGAGTGACAGCGCTGTCACACACTCTATCAGCTTGTTTTCTTTTTAATAAAACCCTGAAGGAAACATATTTTCTTTACTGTCACTTGACTCATTTAATCCACGACTAAGTAATAAAACAAAACAGCTCAAATGAAAGAAAAGACGTTGTTATTGAACCTGTGATCTCAGTGACAGCAGCTATTTTCAGAGAACTTTATCTGCAGTATAGATAAATATGAGTCTTCTATGAGTCTAAATATAGACTCATAGAAGATGCAGCAGCCTGTACGACTAATAAAAGTAAAACTTTTGCAGGAATTTTGACTTTTTCTCTGACACCTGGGCTTAAAAAGCTCCTCATCATCCCGGCACAATGTTGTTGTGAGGAGGAATATCCAGGATTCAGTTTCTCTCTGGCACAATAAGGATCAATGTAACGAGGACCTGACGCGTCATTTTAAACCACCATGAGTCTAAATTAAAAGGAAATAAATCAGCACACGCCTCTTAGCTGTCACTTTCTGTCTTTTTTTCTGTTTTTAGAAACAATAATGGAAATTTCATGGATGGCCACGGTGAGCAACAGTTTACAGGTAGGCTGTGGCATTTATGTTGTTTATGCCAAATTCTGACCGCACCATCCGAATGTTGCAGCAGGAAACGTGTCGACGGTCTCGTTAGACCCGGCAACCTTCTGTTTTCCACAATACCTAACGTGGTCTTCTGCTGCTGCAGGCCACCTGCTTCAGGTTTCCACATGTTGTGCATTTACAGATGCTTTTCTGCATACCTTGGCTGAAACATGTGGCTCTTTGAGTTACTGTTGCCTTCCTATCAGCTCAAACCAGTCTGGTCATTCACCTTTGACCTCTGCCATCAATGAGAGAACTTCCACTCACTGGATGTTTTTTCTTTTTCTGACTTTCTTTTTACTCTGTCTGTGAAAATCCCAGTAGTTCTCAGCAGTTCCTGAAATAGACGCCATGTTGATATTCATTTAAATGACCTTTCTTCCCTATTCTGATGCTCAGTATGAACTTCACCAGATCGTCTTGTCCACATGCCCAAATCTCTTAAGCTGCTTTCCTGTGATTGGCTTAGATGTTGCTGATGAGTGTATACTGGCAATTTTTGTTTAAAAAAAACAAAAAAATTACTTCCAGAAAGTATATCACACTTTTCATTAAACCATTAAAACTAGCAAAACTAAAACCACAACAACACAACGTGCTCATTTGTGCTGAGACGAAAAAGAAAGGTACAGAGACCTGATGTGGTCACTGGGAAACGGCTACCTGATAAAGAGTGTGAGGCGACAGAAATCTGCGGGGTTAGTTGACTTGGTAAGAAATAATTTCAGAGTCTGACCCTGATGTAGTTGGCGTTGATGTAGCGATCAGGCCCCGGGTCATCTTCTGGGTTCCTCAGTATCACTCGGCTCTCAGGGTCTAAAGAGTAAACATGCAAATAATGCACAGTGATAAATAGTTATAAACACATCGAGAGCTTTTCTACTGAGGTGAGATTAGACGGACAGGAACTGACTGGGGAGGATGGTTTTGTATCGGTCTTTCATCATGTGTCCTGGAACATCGAGGTCAGCAGCATTCACAAAGTTCGGAGGGATCTTCTGTTGGGGAGACGAGGGTATTAATGAATGTTAAAAAAAAAAGTTGAAGAGTTGTACAGACTCAGAAAGGCTTGAAACCACTAATTCTGAAGTAAATCTTCAAGATTTTAAGGAAACATGTGGATCTGATGTTTTCTAGAGATTATAGCATTGCTATAAGTCAAACAAACAGCACAGACATTTGTTTTCAACTGTTTTGGGCCAACGACTACGATAAAGACTTCACAATATGAGGTGTTTCCATTCTCCATGAGAGCACAAAGTGCAACACAAAGTGAATCTGCTCCACTGTGTCAAAACCTGAACTTTAACTTCACTTTCAGAATGCAACCCCATCATCCTGAGCTGACGCGCCATCTCCGGTGATGGCGACTGCACGCTTTTACAGTGAAGACTAATGTATCTGCAGAACAGGCTGCCATCAGCAGTGACGATCATCAACATGACCGTTGGGTCATCCTGGATGACCCCTCCAGACTTTGACACAGTGCTGCTTGTAAGCAAATCATGAGTGTTCACTGAAGGTAGACGTAAAATCACGTTGAATCCAGAATGAGCGGTTCCTGCTGGCACCTGTTACATGCAGAGCAGTTCCAAGTCCTGCAGATATTTCTCTTTCGTCTCTGCCGAGTTTTAATGTGTTGAATGTTTGTAATGTTTTTGAGTGTACCTGGTACTCTACATTCAGCGTATTTGTGTCAAGGGCAGCTTCCTGCAGCAGCGTGTGTGTGAGTGGTCGTGAGGAGGTGTGAAGCAACTGAAGCCACACCTCCTTTGGGGTGGAGACAGAACAGACAGTCTCCACCCCCAAAGTGTTCACATCCAAAAGAAGAGACAAATTAGAGCCCCGCCTGCAAAATAAGACAACATTCAAGAGAAAAAAGATGATTGATAGTGATTTTAAACTAATTAAAGGAAACATATTCAGTTTTTAAATCACATTTTAGTCAGAAAAGTGTAAAAAAAACATTTAAAAAAGGACATTTTTAGAGCAACATTATGCACAGTTAATACCCACCTCTCCTGGAGCCGGACTGAAGCTTTGCGAGGAGGTGTGGTCAGGGGTGGGGGTGTCACTGGTTCCTCAGCTGCTGACATGCTCATGGTGAGTATAGGTGTATTTCAGTGGTTGGGTCCTCCTTATCTGCTCATCACCACAGCATGCTGCTGTACACAGAGAGAAGGAGCTTTAATATCTCCACATCATTTAGTTTTTCAGTAACCAGGAAGCAGGAAAGGCTGGCAGCGTGATCGTGTGAATCAGAGCTGCTGCTGGCCAATCAGCAGCCACTACGAGCGTCACTGCACCCACTAAAGCCTGCTGAACTCTGGGAAAAGAACTACACTCTATTTCTGAAGTTTATTTGCAGTCTAAGCTGTATATAAACTGTAGATAAATGATCGTGGAGGTTTTTCTTGTTTCTTCTGTAAATGTGTAAAACTGCTTCATGCAGATTCACAGCTTTACAATCCTTTTGAATGTGGGAAGTGCAGAAATTAGACATCACAAAGGTGATGTTCAAGTTCAACATCAGCCAGTGAGATCTACACAAAAATGTAAAACAGGCTTAAGTGACTTGCCAACACAAGTAAGAAAGACTGAGAAAGTTTGCTGACTGGGAATTACGTTTAAAGCAACGCCAAAGTGTTTTGACCGCTGTCTTCGACCGCGGCGTGAAAAAAACGGTGTGTTTCGATATGAGAGACAGAATATAAACCATGAAGACGATGGAGGCTCTGTTTATCAGCTGCAGTCAGATACACCTTGCTGGAATTTCAGCTGTTATTTTACACTTTTATGCAAACTGTGAACCCATTTTTACATGAATTTGCTTATAAATGACTTTCTGTGAGTTCACATCCACTCTCAGTGCATTATTACTATTAGACTGATGCATCCTGTTAGCTAATTGTATTTTTGAATAGATGATCATGCTTCTGTTCTGTGCCTTTTACTGTTTCTGTGCATTTTGGATCAGCGGTAATTATTCTTGGGTCTAGTCTGGCAGTGCTCAGATTTCAGTCCATCCTGGCTCTATCCCAACCTGGTTGAGTGACAACATAAGTGTAGGCACATCAGGAAGAAATAAGATGACAGTAGCAGCTTTTATCATATAATTATGGTCACGGTAACTCAGAATGCATCATAAGAAAAAAAGCTTGTCAACATACTGTTTATGACTAAATATGACTCATGGGACTGTAGTACAACAGATATTTCCCACTGCTTTTTGATGCAGTAAATCAGCCTTAAATGCAAGCGCTGTATGAAAAGTCATGCATGGTATATATAATATCCGAGAACCTGTATTGTCATAGTTATTACAGCAGTATGCAGGCAGTAAGCTTATGTAGTAGTGACAGTTACAGCCTCATGCTGAAACATGTGGCTCCATAAGTGCACGATTTCAATGCATAAAATTAGAGAAGCTGCAGAAACCTGAATGAATAAAGTGGCATTTTTAGTCTCTTTGAGTTCATACCTCGTGCATTTCTTAGTCTCAGCCTTGTTGTTGTTTTCCAAATGCAGAAAGTGTGTTTGCACTCACCATTCTGTTCCTCTGTTGCTTCTCAGCTTCATTTTAACTGAAATATCTGTTCTGTTTTGTCATTCAGGGGTTTCCAAACAAAACGAGAAGATCACACTCCACGTGTCGCTCCTGACACCCCTCGTGATCGCAACAGTTCGTTGTTGTCATCTGACATGCTGAACAAATTATTAATGCGATGATGAGGCACTGCTCTCGTCAGACGCCACAGATCTGTCATCAGTACAGACGAGACCTGATGAGCGCTGGGAGCAAACTCAACCTGCCTGAACCCTGATGAAGTGAAAACAAGTACGTGTAAATAAGTGTGTCTCTGTTTGTGTGTGTGTGTTGTCACTGTTCAGTGTGTTTCCACATCAGTTCGGACCTGAAACGTTTCAGTGTGTCTCCATCGGAAGAGAGTTTCCTCATAGCAGGAAGTCAGCACGCCCACACTTACTCAACACACTCATACAAACAGACGCCTCAGTCAGTAGACTCAAACAGAAAGGCCAGACTTACATTTATTACTATTTTTGATTTTGGGGGATTTAATTGAACTTCAAAAAATTTGTTTTTTTTAGAAAGCTGCAGAGAGTTTGTGCTCAATGCTGTTGTTATGCAACTCCTCCATTAGCCAAAACTCTACCACGAGCTTAGCAACGTTTGGATGATTCATAGAGACGCAATAGACACATGAATGGGAAACACAGCAGGCTGGAATAAACCAGGACTACAAATCAACGTGTACACTATCTGTACATTCACATAAATGGTTCTCAGTAATTTAATGAGGTGCTGTTTAACAGAGAATTAAGACAGGAGTTAGATGGAAATGGACGATCCAGTTTTTCATGGATGTCTAACAGTCTCATCTCACTCTAATGAATTTTCTTCTTCTTTTTCTGCACAGCTCCTTTGGGCCTTTTAACTAGACAACAGTAAATGTTATAAGAACCCCAGAGGGCAAAGGCAGACAATAAAAAACTCAAAATTCAAAATGAATCAATAGCTGCATGCTGTCTGCGCTCTCCCTGCAGAGGCAGCTTTTCTCTTAGCTTTAAGTAATTCTGGATAATCTTCAAATATGTGACTGTTGATCATAACTTGATTTTTACTAACCTGAAAAGGAAACTGAGGAAAACCAACACAAATAAAAGTGAATCATTCTGCAAGAATAAAGAGAACAACAAAAAAAAGATCATCAGTAATAAATAATAGGTATAAAAAATGTAAGGATGCATTTGTTCCACAGTGGAGTAAAAGTGCAAAGCACCATAACATAAAGATGCTAATGTTACATTCCTCCACTGTCATCCAATCATGGCGAGCATTGTAAGGTTAATTGTATGTTAGTCCCACAATCCACACACACATGTACGCATGTACACACACACATGTACGCACACACACACACACATGCACGCACACAAACCACACCCCTCTCCTGGACACACCCCTGGCCACAGCAAACGCTAAATCTTCAGGAGGTTGCTCGTTGTGCACAACATTTTCCTGCGATTGAAACGCTGCATCCTCTCGAGCTTTTAATTACACTCATGTAACAAATATAAAACTCATTTTTGGTTTGTTTGTCGCCCTGGATTATACTTATAACTAAAAGTACTCATCTTTTTAGGTCCCATGAGACAAAACAGGAGCTATCGAAGGTTTTCAGAGACAAGAAGAGAAGAATGTCTTAAATTGATCAAGCTTACCAGATGTTTCTTATCCATGATGTTCTGTTTGTGTGTCATTCAGCTCTGTAAGGTGTGAATCCTCCTCTGATACTGAAGCTCCTGCTCACTTTACTCGCACAACCAATAAACTAACCAGCAGCTCAGCAAATCACTAACTAGCAGTGGAATAAATGGGCGCTCTCCATTTGTTCTCTCTTTCCCACCTTCCTCAAATGAAACAGATTACTTACTGACACACCAGGGGCAAGAAGAAACAGGCGGATGGAGAGGGAAAGTGATAGTAAACGAGAGAGAAAAACAGAACATTAGGTGAAAGAGAGAGAAGAAGCAGCAGGAATAGACTTGTCCTGTTTTTCTGGCTGTTATTAGGTTGGTTCAAGGTGTGCAGGTAGAGAGGGAGAGGCAGAGAGACCTGAGGGAAGAGAGAGAGAGAGAGAGAGAGAAAGAGTGAGAGGGAAAATTAGTCAGAAAGAAAAAGAAGAAAAAACAGATAGAGAGATAATGAAAGAGAGGAAGAGTGCAATGCTCCAGGCATTGATTATTAACACACCAGCAACAGCTGCTCATGAATCATTCATGTCAAATCACACAGCACATCGCTAACAGCAGCAGTACATGCACTAATACAACACGCATTCATATAATAACAGCAAAATAACAAACAGGAATATTAGCCTGCACCCCCTGACACTGATGGCTATTTACCACAGAGGAAACTTAAAAGTCAACCCTTTTTATGAGACAACACTGAGTCAACCTCACACCTCCACACTGTTTTTCACTCGTCGCTCCACGGCGGAAAATTCTGTCCTTTGGACCTTTGAACCCCAAATGTATGACTTTGGTTAAAGTCTGCTCCTTTAGAGCATTTTTATTTCATTTTATCGTCAAACTCAACTCGAACCGCTTTGCACCACCGGCTGTTTTATCTCCCATCTCCCTAAAAGCTCACTTTTGACTGGGCACTTTCTGGAAGCCTACCGAAGGGCAGCACACTGTACTTATGAGCTGCTGTCATTAGTTTTAATCTCAATATGACTTTTAATGGGATAAATAAAGGATGTGATGCTAAGCATGTTACTCCACCTGTTGAAGTGGAGTGCACGTGGGACTGCATCAGTGCCGAGGTGAATCAGCAGAGACTGTTTGTTATAAAAGCCATTTTTGTGTTTACGCTGCATCACACTTACTGTAGTTAGCACAAAAATGTTGGTTTTCTTTCTAAAATACAAATCTCTAGTAATATTTAAGATATTCTTCCTACATCCAAGTAGAAAGGTTAGATCAGGCTTTCTGCTAAATATCAGGACATTAACAGCACTAGCAGAACAAACCCAGCCTTAATCTGACAGACGCATCTAAAATCTGCTTTCCAGGCAGGTTAAATAGTCACAGGAGCCTAAAGAGAAGTGGAAACTAAACTTTTACATGCTTGCTAACAAAGACTGAGAAGTCTACCTGTATTACTTTACATTTTCTATATTAGGATATAAACACAGTAACCGAAACGATCGTAGTCTTACTCAAATCATTTATGGAGCTGCACATTTGAGTCACCTGGAAACACGTCAAACTCATCTGAAGACTTTTCAGTAGGTTGCAGATCAAAGAGTTCATTTTAGCTTCCAGCAACTTTTCTCTTATTTGGCTAATAAAACAAATGGCCTGCTTTAATTTTCCATTTAGCTAATAGGGGCTGATGCTCGTCCTAATTTTGAGACAAAAAACAAAACTAAAAACCTTCCAAATAACATGATGATGGTGCTGCATCTGGGACTATTAGAGGGAAGGGACTTAACTTCCACTTTTACTAAGTGGAAGTTAAGTGAAGTTAAAGGGGGGAACGCTCGGGGAGTCTGGACTTCATCACCAAATCCTCGCGGCCAGTCACCACTCGGCTAATGAAAATATGTTACCCTTGAAAGACTGCCGTCTCAATTTCAATCATGTAAGAGAAGCTAAGCACTATGTGTTTTCATGCTGTCTGATAGCAGCCATCTTTCTATGCCACGCTATATTATATTCATATTACACATATGAAGCAGAGGTACAATATAAGAGCAGTCGACACAGGAGTACCCCTTAGGTTTAATAACTGGACTTTTAAACACTCGATAACCAAATACTAAAAAAAATTACATTTTTCTGCTTCTTCTTTGAGTTACATGAAAAGGTTTGAAAGACGTGTCTGGTATTTTAGCAGCACAGCGATGTAGAGATTAGCGATAACGTTATCGCCACACAAGTTTCCACCAGCGGTTTCCGGATGCGCTCTGCGATGGATAAATACTCGTGTCAAAAGTATCACAGTTTCTTTACGTCTGATGGCATGAGGTAGTACTTTAGTTTTTGAAAGTGTGCTACACAACAACAAACTCTGAGTCATGTGATACTGGAAAAAAAATACTAGGCTGAAGTCAACAGGAACATCCTGGGCCAGCTTTACAGACAGATAAAGTAACACAACGATGAGTGACAACAGAAAATGTGACTGTGCTGTTAATGAGTCTAAGTTTGTGGAGCACTTCCAGAGCAAATGAATGTAACTCTTCCAAAAGACGCTCCGAGGTTTAACATATCAGGCTGATTTGAGTTGATATTTGGTAACTGAGCGCCAGCGTCAGGTTAAAGGTCGCACAGGAAAACAGGACAAACACTTTTCTGTTAGTGTTTGTAACGTGTGACATAATTATCGCGGTTTGTCTGGGTAACTATTAGCAATAGTTACTTAACAGTTACTGAGGTAGTTGCTACTTTTTGTCATGCCAGAGGAATAACTCTTGGTCTCCTTTCTAATACTTTAATCATAACACGATGTGAACTGTGCATGAATGAGATGCACAGTGATGTCATCGTTATTTGATGCTAAGGCCAGTAATTCTCATCATTCGAAATTATCCGAATATTCAGTTACTGATCTTGCCTTATTGATGGGGGGGGGCACCCACCTGGCATCCTGGAGGAGACCCCTCCCATCAGGACAGGGATTCAGATTTCCATTTGCTATTCATCTGTATTTATTACAGGTGAGACAATAATAATCATGGGCAGCACGGGCAAATAATGAACACATGGGGCACGTCATTCATGTCATTCTGCCCCCCCCCCAAAAAAAATATAGTATATAGTATAGTATATACTTAAAAAACAGCCTGCTGGCACTAAACAGTAATGGTGCAGTTATAGTTAGTATAAGTATAAGTATGTACTTTACTGCAGTAGCTTTTGTAAATAGTTTTGAGTGATCTGTTCACATTTTGGGACTGAAACATATTTGTGATGAGATCACAGTTATGATTTTATGCTGAACGATCTAAAACAGCAGCAGAAATATCTGTTCACTCGCTCGTGGCCAGGGTCAGTACTGCTGTAAATCAAATGATGATGATTTTTCATTATACGTGTTGAAATCACTTTAAAGTGGGAGGAAAAGCTACTCCACATCTAAAGCTGTGAAAGTTTTGTTAGTGCATTTCACTCCTCGCTCACAGTTTTCACAAACAGCTGTTCCAGAAGAATTGGTTAATTTCAGGTAGATTAACCAACATAAATAATAATTCATGCATTACCTGTTTTTACAGTATTTTTTGTCAGGTTTTGTAAACATGCTGTAAATCTACGAGAAACAACATATTTAGTTTGATTTTTCCACAATGCATGTAACACATATTTATAAAAATAATTTATAAGAATTTATTTCTTTTTTATATACACATAAAAGTAATATTTAGTCTGAACTCACATGTGATTCTGAGTAGATGTACGTATTACATATTATAGTGAATATACTTTACATGCACTAAAACAGATTTCCTTCGTTTTTAGCATCCAGCAGTAAAGAATGGATAAACTTTGGATGATAAAAGTTGGTCATTCATATTGTTTTCCTGTTATAATTATGTCCATCACAAATATCTCACACTACATCCACACTCATGTTGCCAAGTTTTCACCCCCCTCCTCCTCTTCCTCACCTCTCTGAGATTCCCTGTATCCTTCGATCCTTCCTTCCCGCCTTTCTGCTCTTCCTCTCCTCTCCTCTTCTTTCTTCTTCTCTGTTCTCTTCTTCCGTCTCTCTCATCTGTTGCTGTTGCTTTCTGTTGTTCTCTCTTTACTTCTACCTTCGCCGCCACTTCCTTTTCTGCATCCACCCACTCGCTCATTACCACACACACACACACACATACGCACACACACACATTTTTGCGTACACATACGCTTTCTATTCCCCTCGTCCAAGGTTATGGGTCCCCCTCAGACTGCACGCCACAGGCTTTAACTCTGTATTTATTTGGTGTGTTTCAGGCCACAGCAGCGTTTCACAGTGGGGCTGTACAAACTGATTTTCCACATCTTTTTTCTCTCCAGCTGTCAGATGAACAACACCAGGATTAAAACCTATTGGGACACAGCCGGGAAGGCTAACCCCGCTAACTTTATTAGCACTCAGCACAGAAATAAAATGAACAGACTCTGGTGTTGACGACTGCACTCTCACACCAGGAGACGGTTATGTGGCTGCAGGTTATTTTTCAGAGCTGAGGTGCCATTTGTGTGCAGCTAAAAAGCTCATTTGAAAAGCTGATGGCCGTGTTCAGCGTTAGCTGCTGCGGTCTGCTGTTTACTGTCAATTAAAAAAGGACAATTGAAAACAAAAAGCTCACGACTTCAGAATCAAATGATTTTTTTTTTGTGGTCATCGTGTGAAGCAAAAACACAAGATGGAAAGTGAAACAAAGTCACAACAGGAAGGATATTACAACATGAAATTATAACAGTCTCAATAATTAAACTTGATGAAATGTGTTGCTGTAGTTTCTCAACCAAATGTTGCATTTAAACAAAATAATCTTATTTTAGCTGCTTGATGCACTTTGCCTTCTAGCATGAATATGCTAGCTATGCAACAACTGCGATATCATGCACTGGTTTTGGTTCTGCATTTTTAAGCCTTGGTGTTGGTGTTTAGTCTGGAACCATCTTTGGGAACCAGAAGTAACCATATTTGGACAAGAGGGCGCAGTGCTGTCATCAGTTAGCAAACTCGAGCTGTGCAGGTGCCCAGGCCTTCTTCTTCTTCAGCAGCTCCCTTTAGAGGTCGCCACAGTGGATAATCTTCCTCCATCTCCCCCTTTACACATCATGCCGTCTCTCATACATCCGGTAACCTTTTCGTCTTCCTCCTTAGTAGCTAAGGTTTCAACACCCTTTTCCCAGTATAGCCATTATGTTTCTTCTGATATGGCCAAATCATGTACTCCAAACTTTCCAACCTGAGCTGTCCATCTCGGTCACTCCCAAACTTGATCACTACACAAACCTACATGTCTGATAAGTAGTGCTATGTAAGAAAATGCAAGAAAATGAGGGAATATCACTCACCAAAATTTAACATCTCGGAGAGTGTGTACCACACAGAGAGGTCCAGTTCAGTGACTGAGGTTAGTACAGGGAAAAGCTAACAGTGCACCTGTCAGCCACCTGCCACACATCTAACTTTAAGCCTTAATAATATTCAAATTATGAGCATCATAGTTGTAAAGCTGGAGATTTAACCATGGGAGTCTGTGGCCTTTGACTTGCTTTATTAGCCTCAAGTGTCTATAAAAGGAATTTTGCCCCTGCCGTCTTTCACTATTATTATTTTTCTTTTTTAACAGCTGCTTATTTAAAAACAGTATATATTCACTTTCCATGGCTCCACCTTTTTAGATTGAACCTTTGCTGTATTATAGAAAGTAGAAACCATGATGCCACCCAGTGGTTTGGGACTACTTTATGAAGTTTTGGCGTTAGTGTTCTGACTGCTGCTATATATGGACCTTATATGGGTGTGGTGCTAATCTATCAGCTAGTTTATGACCTAGCTGAATTCATATATTCAAGTCAGTTTTATTTTTATAGTGCCAAATCACAACAGTCACTTTCAGGTGCTTTAAACTGTAAAGATGCTAGGCACGTGCACATGTATTAATGAGTTAATTAGTGCTAAATAATGTGAATATGCGTCCATATTATTTGCCACGTGAGTTCTCCTCCGCTTTGCTCGTCGTTGTTTACATCCCACCATCAGCTGATGCGGCCGCAGCTTGTGACGTCATCCACTCCACTGACGC
>VOQK01028687.1:0-10671 GCA_015052645.1 Benitochromis conjunctus | reverse complement strand
TCATGGAGTCCTGGTAGGAATCATACAGAGCGCCAGAATGGCCCTCCCTGTGTGAACCCAGACTGTCACCGGCTGTCTTCACCAGGTCCTCTTCTTGTGAGTGGTAAAACACTGAGCTGGCTGACTCAACAGAGCGCATCATGCTATATCGCCTCCTCTTATCCTGTTTAGATTTAGAGTAGGTGACACATGCAAAAAAATACTTTTTCACAGGGTTTGATTCAAAGTTTCTTTAGAGCAACTTTTATATTTTTATATATCTCCATCAGGATTTACTTCAGACAAAGTGAAAAGTGATTTATGTGCGATGATTAAATGATTTATCACACTGAACATAAAAAAAACAAACCACATGGTGTGATCCTTTTCCTTTTCCGAAGTGTTTACAAAACAGAAAATCATCGTGCATGCTGTCATTTGTCACTTTTTAAGAGGCGTCTTACAGATTTGGGGTTGTCGTGATAGCGGGTGGTATCACAAACCACGCTGTAGCCAATCAGACTGTCCCCTGGAAACAGAAAGGTGTTGCCCACAGGGGAGAGCAGCACTTCTTTGGTTTCAGGAAAGAGCCATTCGATGGAAATGTCGCTGAGTACAGGAGACATGGTTTTCTTCAGGGACTTTATCATCTGTGGAGTGAAAACAAGCCAACTAAAAAAGACTTCCCACTATAAAAGCCAGCTTCTCTCTGACAAAAACATACAGTGGATTGTGTCTCTGAGATATGATTTCCTAATTGGTATCAGTGGCAGACACTTGGTGCTTTGAAACCTCTGCATAATGGCTCTCCAGTGGCCCTCGTAATAGTTGGCTGTTGTTAGGAAAGCGACACAAAGCTGGAAATTAGTACCTTGGGCTGAAGCCTTTCTCCGTCAGCGAGAAACTCTGCTGTTCCTTTGGAAACTGTCGCCAGCCCCAGCACCAGCCTCCTGCAAGCATTCTGTCCTATGCCGAATGTAAAACATCTGCACAAAGACATTACACGCTGCAGCTCCATGGATAGCTCACCAAACATACGAGCATGACAACAAGTGTCTTCCCAAAATGTGAGCACAACACAAAGGCAACTAAAGAGATGCTGCAAGGACATTTATGAACTAGAAATAGTATAATTCTTCAATAGCTTTATAAAAAAAACCTAAAATGTCTTCTGGTGAAACTGAAGTCGAACTAGTTCTCCAGGCAGATTGGCTGATAGCAAATGATTTTACAATTCATATTTCATTTTCCACAGAGGGATGAGCTGCCTAATTTCATTGCACCAGCTTGCATTTTTAATTAAATCAGAACGTGCAGACTGAAATTATTATTTTTTTCCCTCAATAGAGTTAAAAATCCAACGTGGATTTTCAAAAATGTAGATTTATCGTTGTTTGTGCCTGTCTCTGAATGGCGGCTCTTATTTGCAAGCATAGAGCGATTACGGCCCAGGAAGTGCTGATGGTTTGGCCAAGCTCTGTGTGCCTAATGCAATCGTCTGGGGGGAGGCATCCATTAAAACGGAGTAGACAAAAGTCAATTATGTCCAGAGTGACTCAGGACAGGAATTTTCAGTGTGAGACTTAGATGCAGGTGGCAAAATAAAATGATTTCCCAGCATACTGCAGATGTATTGTTCCACTGGTGCTCCCTCTCACTCGGCAGCTGGTGTTCACAGGCTACCTTTCTTTCTTTTTTAATTCCTCATTCACACTGACTTGTTGTTAGCTTTTAATCAGAAATCGAAGCTGTACAATTGTGAGAGAGTCACTGTGACGATGTACAATGAAATAACACAAGCTGCATGTTGCCAGATTTCATTTTGAGAGGATTACAGCTGCAGAATCAGATGCTGCATTTAAGCCTGAGATGTGATTTTATAGTATAGGCAAGCTCCACATTTGCTTTCTGCATAACAAGCATAACCAGCAGATGGATTTATTATCACAGCATAGTGTCTTTAGCATCAAAAGGGTTGCTTTTATATGTCTGGAAGCCAGAACAGGTTTTACAAAAAGCTTGCTGCAATACAGTACTGACGATATCCCTAAGAATGATATTCATTATTCTGTCTAACATGCAGTGTGTGTTAACATTAATACTTGCCTGATGTAGCGTGCATGGCTGCGGACCAGATCGATAATTTTGCCCGTGTTACTGACAGCACCGTCTGTGAGCAGGAAGAGCAGACGGGGGTGTCCACTGATCAACGGCTGCCTCAGGATCCATGTGAGCGGTGCCAGGATGTTCGTCCCCCCCATGTCAGCTCTTATCTTTCTAACATACTCGCAAGCAATGGCCAGGGCATCCTGGATCATGAAAATAAGATGTTAATTCAAGACAAAATGCTGCTGTACTCACGCAGCACACAAAATGCAAAGATCTATATTTATTCGAGTTAGAAAAAAAACTGTTTATAAAGCACAGTAATCAATAATCTGAAATACTGCTCACAAGGATAAAGGTGTTAAAATAAGTAGACAGGGTTGCATTATTTCTGAGATCTGAGCCGTTATTATTCAGCACTGAAACTAAAATGAGCTGGCTGTTTCGTAAAGATTGTCCACAGTGAATCATAAAACACTTCAAAATAAAAGGTAAATTACAGTTTGAGTCCTTAAGCTTCGCATCTGAAGCGCCACCACTTAATCACGGCTGTGATTCAGGGACTGTTAGACTTTGCCACAGAGAAACTAATTTGGAGTTTGATGTAAAAATATCCTCGTGCTTAATGTTAAGAACAATGAGATTCATTGTTAAAATAAAACAGTGTTTGTGTGGATTGTGTATGGGGACGTCTGATGTTTTGTTGAGCTGTCAAGACCTGACAGCTCCTAGAAGTGAAGCCAAAATATGTTGATAGCCTTCTGGTGGGTGGCTACAGCGCTGAGCTATAAGCCTTTGGAGGAAAAAAGCCGCAAGATGTATCCACTGAGGCTAAAAAATAATTGCAAAGCAGAAAAGTGTCCTAAAAGCTGCAGTTTGTCAAACGGCCACTTGAAGCTAGACCCACGCAGAAACAAACATGTTTTTGGCCTGGCTGAAGTAACAGTTTTGGTCTCTAAAGCTTGGCCAACTAAATCCCAACAATAGTGGGTATGTAGGACATATACCTGATCCCGAGAGGCATTTTACATCTTTCATTTGAATGCAACCTTACCAGCTCCTTCACAAAGTACAAAGAGAGTTAAAGAAAGTTAGAACCTTTAAAACTGTTGTTAAATCTTATTTCAGTTACTGTTTAGTCTTGTAATGAGTTAGCCTTCAGCGGGATTCTGTCCATCAGCTTGTACATCTTTTTTATATTTAATCATATTCCACATAAATCTTCATAGCTTTGAATTGACTTGTTGCACTAGCTAAGAAGTTAGATCCAGAGGTTACTGTACATCCATCTTCCATGTAGGATCTGTAGTTATGAATAGCACCCACAACAGTCCAGGATGAAGAACATTGTGAGCTAGTCTACGTTGTGTTTAAGCGCACACATATTTATGTCCACTCTGTGCCTACTTTCTGCCACTGAAGGCTTTGTCTAGGTTCTACAGCCCATGACCAATAAACTAGCTATCATTATATCATTATCGTTATAAAGAGCAGCATTACCTCCTCGTAGCTTTGGCTGGTCGTGAATAGGGATTTAAATGTAGATCCAAATCCTACAACATTGAAAACGCAGCCAGGCACAAGGCTCTTCAGAATAACCACCATGGCATCCTATAAAAAAGACAGAGAGCAGAATTAGTTCCTGACCCGAACAAAGGCTGACGTGAAATCTGAAATTTTAAAAGCAAAAAATGAAACACTCCTCTGCTTAATGCATGGTTAAATACAAGCATGTGCTCTACACAGCTGTCAGTGCTCTGTGGCAGATTTTGCCTGAGAGGAGTGAGAGCCATCACACAGTATCATTTCGTCCATCACTGCCTCTTCTACAGGAGAGGAGCTGTTTCTAGAAGAACACCACTTATCTCAACCTCTGTTCAGGTGAGTATCACAAATACCTCATCGACTACACAATCTGCAATAAAACATCCCTTCAGGTTCACAGGAACACACAGAAATATAGTGTTCCAATTTTATAGATGTATAGAAAGCTGTTCTGCAGGATTTCTTGGTAAATATTCATTATATCACAGTCAGGCTCACCTTGGTCTTAAGCCCAGACTGTGTAGTAACACCTTCAATAAAACCCAGGGTATGAGTCACAAATGAACACCTGCCAGCATCACATCGCAGGACACAGTCAGTGCACAAGCTGCCAAATAAACGTGGTAAAAAATATATCCACCTTGAATGACCCTGAGTTTGCATTATAGGTAGCCTATTGAAGACTCATCAGACTTCAAATCCTAGCAACTACATGACGGGTGGATAGTGAATGATTTGTATGATCAATATCCTTGGATGCATGCCTTCCTACAGCTGATTAAGCACATGCAATCTTCACAGATAGCAGAAAAAAGGCCCTGAGCTTAAAAAGCTATTTGAAAGCGTTTAACAACATATGATGGATTAACTTTCCCTTTAATGTCTTTGGAAAATGCATATTGATATGTTTGACATCCACTGTAATACTTTTTAATTTAAAAAAACCCTTGACAGCATGTGATACGTTGTGTAATTTATATGTAAATCAGCATGCATCTTAATGTTTGCTCACAGATCACCTTTATAGCAACGCACGCCGCGTTGAGATTAAAATACCTTCACACGATTGATGTTAACCCCGCTCATGCTGCCGCTGCGGTCGACGAGGAAGATGAATTCGCCGTGAACCTTCCTCAAGTCAGAGCAAACGGACTTGAGGTCAGGGCAGAAGTTCAGCATAACCACGGGGTTGTGGAGGATGTCCTTATGGAGTCTCTTGTGAATTATATCTACCTAAAAAGGCAGCGAAAACAGAAGCATGAATTAAATGGGGTTTGGCTTGACTGACAATTTGGCTCATTCTTTAATTAAAGGTTTGAAGAAGCAAGAAAGGTGACAAGTTATCAGGTCAGTAGAAGAATCACATCAATTATTCTATGTATATGTGCTGGAAAAGTCGAGGCAGACTGTGCAGAGCCTTTGGAGTGTTTCCATAGAAACACATTTTTATGGCTAAGTGCTCTCTCCTCCTCCTCCTGTTTGCTGCTGGTCACTTAACAACCTCATCATAGCTGAGACGTGAACGGACACATGCATGACCAGGGGCGCAGCAGTGAAAGTGGAGCTAACGAGCTGAAACCCAGTGAAGTCTCTCTTTGTTCATTATCAAATAACACTTTGTCTTTTACCTAACAGTCAAAACACGAATGAGGCAAATTATGTTGTGTATTATTCCCAAAGTAAACCTCACAAAAGAAGAACAGCACATTTCTTTTGACCAGATGTTTACTATGTAGGTATCCTTAGTACTACCAGTTAACAGTTATTTGTAGCCACTCGGAAGACAAGCCTTTTTTATCTACTTACAGTGGACCCAGATTTTGTGCCACATAACATAAAAATATTATCTGTTGTAGTTTAAACATTTAGTTAGCAGTGCTTTCATTACATACTGGAATGAAAAAAAAAGTTTTAAAGCCTAAGTAACATTCAGTTAGATGTGTCCTAACTGACTGGATGTCTCCCAGTAGCACCAGTCTCCCAGTAGTGCGCCGTGATCGTATAGTGGTTAGTACTCTGCGTTGTGGCCGCAGCAACCCCGGTTCGAATCCGGGTCACGGCAGGGATAAATCCCTGGCACGGCTTGGAACGACTCTTTACTGAATTTCCCAGAGGAACCCACCCGAGGAATTAATAAAGTTTTATCTTATCTTATGTCAACACACTAGCCATGGCAAAGGCTCAACATAGCTGGAGTTAACCTGTTCTTTTTCCAGCAAAGGAATGATTGTTCAATATTCATCTTTAACGACGCTAAAAAACAAGAATTTGGTGGACTAATTTGAATTTATTTTGGATTTTCCATAATCCACACAGGGTCAAAAGTGTAAACACAAGTTCAAACACATACAAATACCACAACTAATATGTTTAAATGTGCACCTAGACCAGATGCTTCTGGTAGTCATCAACAAGCTTCTGGCAGAATTGGTAGAATTCATTTAAATTGGTTGGTTTCCTAGAATGTAAATGCCATTTAAGTATAGTCCACAATTATTTAATACAACCCTATTCTTTGGTCTTTGTGAAGGCCTTCTTTATCCATTTTTAATGCATTTGGGATTGATGTCCCGTTGGAACGCCCACCTGTGTACAAATTCTAACTAGGGAAGTAATCATGAGTGACAAAAAGGTTAAAGTTACGACTAACTAGCATAACTGAGCAGTATTTACTGCCATCTTAGCTTTTGAGTAGTAGCTTTCAGCCATTTGGTACCATTAAAATGGTTTAAAACACTAAATGTAATGTTTTAACATATACATTTAATTATAACGTCATTTTCAGCAATATTAATTATCACACAAATTCCCTTAAGTATAATTTAACTAAAAGAACACAGCTGAGGTTTTCCTTTACCTGTCTGGATTTTAAGGCACTGTGTAGTGTTGTTAGATCAGTTTAAATAAAAAAAATAATTTAAAAAAAGGTTTCATAATAAAGAAATTCTAATAAAACCAACAGGAGCCAATTCAACCCTATTTCGAAACCACAGTGCGTAATATCATTCTATTATACAGCACTAAAATGCAACAAATAGCAAAATAAAAAATATTTTTTGCAGGCAATTATTTGTGATAGCGTGCTCACAATGAAAGCCGTGTGATATTGTGCTTATCAGTTCAGGTGTGGCGCTCGTGCCATGGACACTCACTTTCCTCTCATTGCTGGAGTCCTTCTTGGTGGCCTTGATGAAATCGCTCCGGCTGTGAAGATACTCATCATACTCCTCCTGTGTCATGTCCCCGTTCTCAATGAGCACATGCGGCACATGAGGCTCTAAAGTGGCACAGTTGGTCATGACAATGACATTACTATAAATGCCTCAGACAAGATTATGAAGCAGATGGACAATGTCTGAAGCTGAAGGGAAGGAAAGTGTGGAAATCTAAAAATGCACATTTTCACTTTCTTGGCCTTATTACTTTTTTCTCGTTCTTCCCTTTTGTGTCTAGTACTTTCTATCACCCTATCCTTTCGTATTTTATGGCAACAACATTGGCCAGCCTGATCATTCAAACACATCATCTAAAATGTAAACCACCACCATTTAAAATCAGGGTGCTGGCATTAACATAAAACACCACGTACAGAGTAATGCTCCAGGATATAATTCACAATAAGCAATACGAAGTACAGCTGCAGGTATCCTTATTGTCCTTATATCAAAATCATTATATGCAAATCTACACATGATAAGTGCTACTTTAGTTTAATTCAATTCTTAAAATCCTACAATATTAGAGAATAAAACAACAACAATCACATGATTTCCTATGAACAATGTCACTGCCCTCTGCCTTACTGAGAAAAAGCGTGTACAGAGAGACCAGGGTCCAAACACACACAATGGGAAAGAATAAAAGTTCATGACACATGAAATGAAAAGAGGGAAATTATGAGTAGGTCACACAGGTTTTTATATCCTTAAGACATGTCTGTAGTTTAACTAATTCATTTGCATCATCTTGTTTTTATAGGTATAGTTGTAACAGAGAAGCTGCAGGGAGTGGAGACAGTGAAGGCAGATGAGTTTAAATCCCTGGAGGGGAACAACCAAAGCAATAGACAGCGCACAATGAAGAAAGAGATAAAGATGAGACTGCAGGCAGGGTGGAGCAGGTGGAGACGAGAGTCAGAGGTGATTGGTGATAGAAGGATAGAAATGGAAGAATGAAAGGAAAGTTTTGCGAGATGGTAGTGAGACCTGCTGTGATGGTTGGTTTGGAGATGGTGGTACTAACAGAAAGACACGAGGCTGAGCTGAAGGTGGCAGAGTTGAAGATGATAAGATTTTCTCTGGGAGTCACCAGCATGGACAGGATTAGAAATTAGTGTACCAGAGGGACAACCCAGGTTGAACGGTTTGGAGAGAAAGTTAGAAAGGCAAGAATGGTAATTGAAACGAAGGATGCTGAATATGAAGCTGCTAGGTAGGAGGAAAAAAGGAAGACCACAATATGACAATGAGAAGCATGTACAAAACCCTGCAGACTCATTGTCTCTGCAGCAAAATGTGATCAATGGTATTGCACTGCACAAAGATCAAGCACAAGGTCAAGCACAAAGATCTTTAGTATCCTTCACTAGTGCTGTTTCAGCACTGATCTCTAACTCCTGACTGTAACTCTTGTCCTCTGGAAATGATCACATAGCTGGGTCAAACGTTTTATGTTGGATCCATTTCCAAACTCCTTTACTTTGCAATGGTGACCTTAAAACAAAGGATGTGTGAGACATTGTTATTTTTACTTTACTACCACATGTTGTAACCAGACTACAACTCCTGTGCAAATCTCATGTTTGGCTTTTTTTTTTCAAAACCCCTAAATCTCCTAATATATGTTCACAGAGATAGGAAGTCTTTCCACAGTTGAATTATTCCTTTAAAGTGTTGAAATTTTAACCAATACTCAGATGGGTTGGCTTGGTAATATTTATTTATATTGTGTTATTTAAACCTGCTCCAATATGTGTTTGGTTCCTCTCCCTCTGAACCAGACGCATTGTATTGCTGTTAGGATTGAGAGGTGACAGATGCTGTATCATAGGTGGACCTAAAATAAAGGAAAAGAAAAAAAACTAAATGAGCTCAAGCGTCTGTGCAAATCTTGGGGATTTTGACTGTTATTCTTCTTCTCTGCAGAGATGCTGCAGGTCTTGAAAAAGCTTTAGAAGTATTGATTTCAGTTTTATCTAAAATGCCCAAAATGTTTTCCTAGCTTTCTGCAGACAATAAGAGAAAAGCACTTTTGTGTTATTAAAGAAAACTTCTGACATTAAAATTCATGAGGAAGTTCAATAAATTAGATATTTTCTTGGTTGAGAGACTCATCCTTTCATCCATCCATTTCATGCTGCTGATAAGCTCATTTTATTGATAGAAAATAACATTTAGAAATACTTTTTCAAAAAAAAATAAAAATAAAAAAATAAAATAAAATAAAATAAAATAAAATATTATTGAATAATATGAAATATTTTGGCGTTGTCTGCCAGCGTGTTCTTCTTTGATCTTCTTCGGAACACTTTTAGTGATGTCACAGTGTCTAAGTTCTGTTGCCATAGTCTCCAGAGTTTACTTATAAAGCTCACTTACAGAATTTGCTTTTATCCAGCTTAGACAAGCCACGCAGACAGTCATTTGAAGGACTATTTGCTCATTTCGGAGACATTTTTGTTTTTAATAAGTTCTCAAGAAATTATGATGAAAAAGGAAACAAGAAAATATACGACTCCAGCAGATCAGGAAGATTCAGGAGATCAAAGTAAGTAAAAATAATGTGACAAGTTTATTCTTGAACTCGGCAGTAAAAACAGACCAGTGTCATCAAGATGTAAGACTTAGTAGATCTAGTATTGACTCGTATTGGTCTGTTTTTTATCAAAAGGATAAACCTGTTGTTATAATTTAACCAATACTAATTTAAAATTCGATGCCATCAAAATCCTTCCAGTCCTGATGTCGAGCACTCTTTTTCACTAATGTGTTGTTGTTGTTTATAGATTGTAAGTGCAGGATGGCTAAAAGAAAGGCCAGTCCTGAAAAGAAGACCTCCGTAAAACGAAGGAGGGTCGCTGAGCAGGCTGGTCCTTCCAGCAGCTCAGATATTCATGAGGTCAAAGGATTGAAGCGTAAGCAAGATGGAGCGGACACCGCCAATCCAGCAAAGAAGTTGAAACTTCTCGACCATATGAGCGGGGACAAGGAGCAGGCGTCTCCCTCCTTGGACACCGGTAAAGGTAGGCTAATTAGTTGAGTGAGGGGCAACATTAAGTGTACAGCTGGTTGCTAGGTTTAAGATATTAGTTTTTGGGAGATATTTGTGTCTATTATCTAATAAGCTGATGTGCTTTTGGTGTTTTCCACATCTGCAGACTGCAGCATAGACATTTCACAGAGCTGCAGTAAAACCAAAGAGGTGTGCACAAGAAATGGCAAAAGGAAGGCCGCGGGAGACGACGAAGAGCCACCAAAGAAAAGAAAAAAGAACATGGACCAGGAAAAAACCAAAAATGGCACCAAAACTTCAGTGGCCGACCGGAAACGTAAGTATCAAGTAGCTTGGCTTTTATATTTAGGTGAGAGCAAAATGAACATTTAGGGTACAACAGAGCTGCAGAGAACAGCTGTAGTAAAACAAAATTTGTGTTTGTCTGTTTAGGTGACTTCCAAGCCAAATACGTGCAGGAGCACCAGCTTGGACAAGGAGGCTGCGGAGCAGTGTTTGCTGGCTACCGGATAATAGATAATTTTCCAGTAAGTGTTCAGATGGTGGTAGTTAGACTGGCACTAATGCAGATAGTGGATAATATTGTAAGCTGAGATGTGTGCAGTTTTATACCTTTAATTAAGTCATACTGAGGAAATGCTCACCAATGCCCTGTGTCTTTTAGGTTGCCATCAAACACATTCCAAAGGAGAAAGTCTACTGCAAAGTGACGGTAAGTGTGCAACACTTGAATTGTTTTTACATTACTGGATTGAATGCAGCGTTCACCTGTGGAACGTCTGTTCCTCATCATGCACTTTATTGTAATAT
>VOQK01028686.1:0-16663 GCA_015052645.1 Benitochromis conjunctus | reverse complement strand
TTTCAAAAGAACTGGGCAGGTCTTTCAGGAACTGTACTAAACTGGTTCAAAACATACTTAGAAAACAGGAAATACTTTGTATCAATAGGTAACTTCACATCTGAGCAGACAAGTATCACATGTGGAGTTCCCCAAGGTTCCATATTGGGACCTCTTCTGTTTAACATTTACATGCTCCCATTGGCACAGATCATAAAGAACAACAAAATAAACTATCACAGCTATGCAGATGACACACAAATATATATCACAATGTCACCAGGAGACCGAGGCCCTGTACAGGCTCTTGGTAAATGCATTGAGGAAATTAATGACTGGTTGTGCCACAATTTTCTCCAGCTAAACAAAAACAAAACTGAAGTAATAGTCTTTGGAGCCAAAGAAAAACGATTACAGGTCACCAGAGAACTTCAATCTATACACCTAAACACCACCAACCAGGCGAGAAATTTGGGTGTAGTGATGGACGCAGACCTAAACTTAGAAAAACACATTAAGACAATAACAAAGTCAGCTTACTATCACCTCAAGAATATATCAAGGATAAAAGATCTGATGTCTCAACAGGACCTAGAAAAACTAGTCCATGCATTCATCTTTAGTAGGCTTGATTACTGTAACAGCATCTTTACAGGTCTACCTAAAAAATCAGTCAGACAACTACAGCTCATTCAGAACTCTGCTGCTCGAGTCCTCACTAAGACCAAAAAAGTGGACCACATCAGTCCAGCTCTGAGGTCTTTACACTGGCTGCCTGTCCGTCAGAGGATAGACTTTAAAGTACTGATGCTGGTCTATAAAGCTCTGAATAGATTAGGACCAAAATACATCAGTGACCTCCTGACCCATTATGAACCTTCCAGACCCCTCAGGTCATCTGGATCCTGTTTTTTATCAGTTCCCAGAGTCAGAACCAGACATGGAGAAGCCGCATTCAGCTTTTATGCTCCATATATCTGGAACAAACTCCCAGAAAGCCTCAGATCAGCTGAAACACTCAGTTTATTTAAATCCAGGTTGAAGACTCACCTGTTCTCAGCTGCATTTGAATAACGCACTAAATCCGCACAGTTTTACTCTTAAGCTTACATTTCAAAACTTACATTTTAACTACTGATTTTATCTACTGTTCCTGTTTTTTTGTTTGTTTGTTTTTTCATTTTAAATCATGCTTTTTATTTGTTTGTGTTTTTTAATGTCTATATAAAGCACTTTGAATCACCTTGCTGTTGAATTGTGCTATATAAATAAACTTGCCTTGCCTTGCCTTGCCATTATGCGTTAATGGCTGTGTGGTCATGCCCTGATGTTTTAGCTATGGTGCCAGCCAATAAAGACCAATAAAATGCTGGTAGTTCTCTCCCTCCTTGATGCTCACTCTAGGTTGTGGTATGTTTTTTTTCAGGGGCAAACATTTGTTTCTCAACTATTTCCAGATTTTGTTTATTGCTTCACATTCGTTCTGGTAGTTTCAGTGTCATCTTCCATGAATTCAGTGGTTGTGTTTCTCTGGTGTAGATCTGCTGCCTATGTTGTTCCTAATGTTTGATCTATGGTACCAGAGTAGGACACTACCATACACTTTCTGTATATGCTGTATATTTTCTGCATGAAATTTTATACCTTGCATATAGTACAAAATTGTGCCCATAAACTGATCCATAAGTTCAATAAAATTTTTAACAACAGTCGCCTCAAGGTGCTTTATATTGTAAAGTTGACCCTACAATAATACATACATGTGAAAAGGTCAACAATCACATGACCCCCTAAGAGCAAGCGCTTTGGCGACAGCGGGAAGGAAAAACTCATAAGATTATTATCTTTTGTAGGCAGTAGTTCCATGCATGTGCATGCAAGGATTAATACAATATATTTTCATCCTTGAGCTCTAGAAGGCTGATGGAGTAGTTTGTCAATTGATACCATTGATGCATCTACTAAAAATCTCAGATGACTTTGAATCCTGGTCAACTTTACCATAGATGCATCTATTGAAAGACTGAGAGGTAACAATGGTGGCAGCCAATATTTTTTTTGCATTTTTTAACTTTGTGACTTTTTGTGATGTGATTGTGCAGCACTTTGCTGATGGTTATCAAAAGTGTCTGGTTGAGGAGCAACTTAAGAGACATTGAACCAAGTATTAGTGGGGATATGTAGATATTTGAGGTTGTATGTATATTTTACATTACACATCCATTTTAGGAAGTTGTTAAACATACATCTTTAACAACAGTCGCCTCATTGTTCCGACATACAAAAAAAACTATCGACTACACTACACAACACACTAACCACACACTCCAAACACGCTAAACGTCACAAATCTCTCGCATCTCAAAACACGCTCTCTCGCCACCATCACTCCTAATACTTCCCCCCTCTTCCTAAACAACCAAATGCCATGTTGCCATTTTGTTTTTTTGGTTCTTCGACATGGTACATTTTTCCACCAATACAAAAAGAGGTCTTTTTTGTTTTGTTTTTGGTCGTAAGCAGAGAGTGCTTGCTAGCGCTGTCCTTAGGCAGTAACCGTGACGATAATATTCAGGAAAAACCACGCAGTATATTTATTTGATCATGACTCTGGTTTTACGTGGAATATCAACACAATTTAAAAACTGGTGTATAGCATCTTGTTGTTATGTCATCTTCAATTGGTCATATGATTGGTTCACCATGACTACTTTATTCTTCCTCAGCCAATCAGCAGCACTCGTGCAATTGTTTCCCCCCAGCTCCCGGTACGCTGATGACAGCTTCAACCATCTGTGTGTTGAGAAAAACGCAAAAAAAAGGGTAAATTAAACAATCGATTTCTTATGTGATTGTAGGAGTTGCTGAATGATGACCGACTCGTCGCTTCTCAACTCTGAGCTGGACTTACAGCAACAGGAAGAATTGTATCAGCAACTACTGTTACAGGTTTTACCACATTACCTGGATTGTATCTATATTCAAAACATATAAAGATTATGTAGTTGGCATATACACATTCCAGAGGATGACCACAGAGTCATGTAGAACCATCTGCAGCTGAACTTTAAAGTCATAGCTGTGCAGAATACTCAGAAGTTCATATAAACATTTAAACTAGACGTAGGAACAGAAGAAGCCTACGCGTAAACAGAGCTGTGACATTTAAAATGCACTCAGAAAACTTAAACTCATTGTTTATATTGTCCTCTGTTTAATCTTGGGCAAATACATTCATACAGAAAATGTTATTGAAAAATTCCCATGCAGAAAAACTGTTAGAACCACAGAGGACCTTTGATGTTACAGTTTTTTTTCTTTGCTATGAGTTTGCCAAACAATAAATTACATTACCCAGCTGCTGCTTATCTCTTTAGACCCTTGGGCAGATTAACACCGACAATCCAGACTCCAAAGTAATCCGACCAGAGCCCGGTAAGCTCTGTCACAGACATAAAGTCTTTACATCTTAGAAACCATACTCTCAAATTGCTCATTAATACAAACATGTATTTTTGTATGTTTCTCCCTTCTCTTTGCCTATCCCACCGAGTCAGGCATGTGTGTGAAGACTTTCTCCGAGCCAAACAGGGAGAAGGTATTCGTAAACATCTGTCAGTCGAACTCAGTCCCGCCTCCTCCAGAACTATCCAGAGAGAAGCTTGTGGAGCTGCTCCAATCAGAAGATCCTAGCGGCTTTCGAGTTCCCATGAGTCTTGGCGAGCCACACACAGAAATAGACAATTGTACGTAACTACAGAACATCCGATTTTCATTAAGCAGACATCTGAATTTCCTGCCCTTCCCCTACGCCTCACACATGTTGGGTTCAGTAAGATTTTATCACAACAGCTCGAAAAGTTTGAGAGCTGGTTTATTTGCCCCCCAGTGTGTTAAAGACAAAGCACCAGCTCGCTGCTTCCTGCATTTATTAAAATTGTCTTTATTTGAGGAGTTCCTGACTGAGGCTTCCTTTGTTAAAATCACCTAGAACAATAACTAAGAAGTCCGCGATTGA
This sequence comes from Benitochromis conjunctus, assembly GCA_015052645.1. Classification (NCBI taxonomy): domain Eukaryota; kingdom Metazoa; phylum Chordata; class Actinopteri; order Cichliformes; family Cichlidae; genus Benitochromis; species Benitochromis conjunctus. The sequence goes on along the minus strand of VOQK01028686.1, from coordinate 12,666 downwards.
TTGGCAAGTGAGCGCTGAGCCTTCTGTATGTTGACCTACGGTGGTGTACGCACACCGACCACAATGAATGAAACAAACTCATGTGGGTAATTTAAAGGTGTGCAGTTAATGAAACGGTGTTTCTGAATAACGATAATGTCATAACACTGTAGTGATAGGATAAGTGTTTATTACCTCATCTGTCAGGTTGTTTTTTTTAATGTTGTGACTGACTGGTCTAAGGTTTACACAACATCAGTCTGTATAAGTAGTAGTTGTATTTATTTATTCACCTTCGTTTCCTGATTCAATTTGCCAACAGGATGGAAGCGTTTCAGCTTCCTGTGATGTGGTGAAAATGTGCAAAATGCTTCTCTGTCTGTTTCAGGCTCTCAGGGTTGCACAGCTTACGATGTTGTCATTAACCAGGACTTCTTCCAGAAGTGTCAGGTGTGTTCATGTACATGTGGTTGTTTTTGAAGTTGATGCAGCATTCAGACATCAGAAAGGAAATTATTTGATCTTATTTTATATTCCTTTGAATCCTCCTTCTTGCACTGACCTTCATGAACTTTTAATTTAAACTCTGCATTAAAAGTGTTTTGTATGATTTTTGTCTTGCAGAAGGATCCTTTATTCCAGCAGTTTGTTATCCTCGTGTCTGTAGAGGGTTTAGAAAACAAATACAATCTGGAGCTGAATAGAGGTGTGTGTGTGTACGGGTATATACATCTTCGTGGGGACCAAAAATTGGAAGTTTACTATTCTCGTGGGGACCAAAACCCCCATGGGGTTGAAGCCATTTTTCACACTCAAAATGTGGTTTTAGTGTCAGGGTTACAATTAGGTTATGGTTAGGTTTAGGGTAAGGGTCAGGGTTAGCCATTCAGTTTTGATGGTTAGGGTAAGTGGCTAGCTTAAAAGCATTATGTCAATGAGATGTCCCCACGAGGATATAAATACACACGTGTGTGTGTGTGTGTTGTGTAATTCTTGGTCTGGATGTACTCTGCATACTTGTTCTTTGTCTTTCTGCAGAGTGGAAGGTTCTGAAGAACAGAAAGTTTTTGGGTTCTGTCAGCGAGCAGAATATCCGCACAAAGAGCAGGCCAGTCATTGAAGAGCTGCAGCCTCCGTATGTACCCCTGCTCTGCTTGACAGAAAACACACTGACACACATTTGTATGTTTTATTGCACTCAGCTCACTCAGTAAAAATGCACACCAGTTTGCACTGCTGTAGTTTATTATTTGCAGGTTCAGATTTCAGCACTCACAGAAACACATGTTGAGATTCCTCGGCTTTCTTTTGTCACGCAGGGAGAAGTCGCCTGCTGAGACTAAGAGGTGAACCTTTGTCTGCTTGTCCTGTTTGCTCTCATTTTCCATGAAAGGCAATGTGATCTCAAACTTCAACCCTTTCCTCAGTTCGCCCACACCAGAGTTCACACTGATTGTTGAACCTCCTGCTGGTGACCCAGAGTACCTTATTGCAGAGATAAAGCTTCCCGGAGTGGTGAGACATTAAACAAACACACATAAATAACCACACATTTATTTCAGGTCTCTTTCCTCTCTGCCAACCCATTTCGTTCAGGGATGGAGGTCAGCCTCAAATACAGGTCTAGTTTATTTTAGCAAAAAACTGAGCTTACAGTAGTGCTGCTTGTTTTGGAACGGTGCTACATTTGACATTCGTTGGTCCTCATCCTGTACCCAGACTGTTTGAAAATGCTAAATTAAAGTGTTGCTGTATCTTGTTGTTTAAATATTTACACAGTGCTTACAATAGTTACGTGCACAAACAGCTAAAGAGGTCTGTAGCAGTTGGCTAAAATGAAAAAGTTGCTTTTCAGTTATTCTTGGTGGAAACCCATCTTAAAAATAGAGACGGTCGCTCTGCCTACTTTATGTCTGTGACAGAGGCGCCCCTCGACAGATCTGCTCCTACACACGATGATGTGATATGATGATGTCTCCTGCACAGGGGTCGTCTCGCTCTCTGGTTCTGGATGTGGGGGAGGATCGACTGGTGTTAACAGCTCGGCCCTCGCTCTTCCATCTTGACATCTTCCACCCCCTCCTGGTTGACCAGGAGAGCAGCATGGCGCAGTACAACAGCTGCACGCAGGTACAGAAAATATACACCCTGTTCATGGACTCTGTCACATAAAGTATTATATATAGCACTGTGTTCAGTGCCCATTGTTGTTATTGGGATTTATACACATACAACAGCAAACTCTTACCAAACTAGCTGCACTAGCTTTGTTTCAAAAGCAGGGTGAAAACCAAAACTGTGCTCTGAGAGCATTTTGGCACCGTCGAGTAGGCTCAGGGTTGTCAGTGCTGACAGTGCTTTGGTGGGCTGCAAAGCCTTTTAACCCATCATGAGAAGAACGTGCATACATTACACGGGCAGGCTTCAGACTACAGCTGTGCCATATCATGTCATCCGCATTAACGCCGGTTTAAATATTTATGTGCTATAGAAATGTTATACAGCAATATCATTGCTATGGCACCATCATGCATTTATGTTCATTCATGCAGTGAGCAAGAGCAGTTTCTCAGCCTCAGATGATGATTTAGAGGTTTCAACAACTTCCAACAAAACATAGTGCTTTGTAAAATATGTATGAAAACTGTTCAATTATTGTTTTTGCAACTATGTGTGGGCCCTATTCCAGAAGCAGGTTGGTTAGTTTGTTAACCCTCACATGAGGGAAACTCTGGTTTTCTGTCCCAAAAAGAGAGTAAATTCCTCTTACATGGGTAAGACAGCGAGCAGGTTCAGTTCAAGAGCGAGTTAATCTGTAAAAGTTTATGTTTTTACAATCACTGAAATCCCAGTGAGATGTTAATTTGTAATTTTGTGTCCTTAACATGAGCTCTTTAATAGCTGTTCAGTCCTTGAACTATAAGAAGACAGCGTCACAGATTTATTATGGCCTCAGAAAAAGATCTCTACTCTGCATGTTTGTAACTGTGTGGACAGCGATGATGTCAGACTGTCAGTTATACAACGAATGACTGATCACTGATCAGTGTGTAGCACACTATAAAGGCATCAGTGATCACACTGATGGAAAAATGTCTGTCATGTGTCACAGTTGGATGACATGAAAATATGAGTGAAGACTCTAAAACTGAACTGTAATTAAAAGCAGCCTGCAGATGTCTGCGTCCAGACTATAATTCATGTCAGAATTTGTTCACAGGTTAAGTTTCAGGCATTAAATCGTGTCATTTTGAAAGATGTGGGTCTCGACATAGTTTCCACAGAAATCACCTAAATCAGTCTTGGTGGGTAGACCCAGTTCAGACATCACAGGCAGATCATTTTTTCTTCACTCTTTATCTAAAGCGGCTCATCCTCCAAAAGCTATACTGGAACATTTAAAATCTGTGAAAGCTTGGACATTTCTTATTACATATTTGACTTACGTGATCAAACTCCAAGTCTTAAGACAATCATTTAAGACCTGGAGAGTCAGTTTATAGCTGAAATCAAATCAATAAGAAGATTCCAGCTTCATCTAATGCAAATTCAAAATGGGATAAACATACTCAGATGTTCTGGAACAGGAAACTCAGAGTTGATCAGTTAGTTTGTTGGACATCCCAGAATAGCGCCCAGGCAACAAAGGAGGAGATGCTAGCAGATGGTGATGTACGGCCCAACTCTGCAGGCATCAATAACATTGATTGATCAGCATCTATTTTTTATTTTGTGCACGAGGAAGAAAACATATTTAAGGCATCAAGCTCTGCGTCCAGCTCGTATATAACGTGTGAACAGCCAAAATAAATGTGTAATACTGAATGAGCAGACTGCACAATGGGAGACGATTGAGCAGCAGTGTAGAAATAAAATGATGCAGCAGCCAAACACAGGAACCACACCAGCAAACAACAGCTTAGTGTTGCAGTAAACACACACGCACACACACACACAATTCACTCAAACCTAATCTTCTAACCTGCTGTTCGATGTGTTTCTCTTTTCTTTTCCACAGATCCTCACAGTCACCATGCCTGTAGTGTCTTCATGAAACTGCAGAAGTCATGTTCAGTTTGTGATGTTTTTCTTTTAAATAATGCTGCAGCAATAAAAGTGTTATTTATAAAGTTGTTAGTGAGTGTTTTGATTCCATTAATCCCCAGTTATCACAAGGTGAATCTGTGAGGCCTGAAGTCTGTAAAACCCGTTTTTCCTCTCATAGAAAGTTTTCTCTGAGGATATTGTTCCACAGGTCATGTTTATTTTTCTTCTCTAAAGCAGATGATTCAGGCGTTGATAGACCTGTTAGAGTTAATGCTTTGGCATTTTAAAATATTCACACACAATGCAGTTAAAGATTTTACAAGCTCTACCTTGTCGATGTGAATGGGAATTAAAGGTAAGTTACAAGTGTCGATGAAATGTGTGATAGCAGGGAACTCAAGGGTGGAAAAGTGAGGAGAATTTAAATAAAACTCCACATTTTGCTAATCCTGTACCAAGCCTCTGGTCGCTGTGAAATTCCTGCTTAATAAGCAGGTCGCTAAGCTGATCAAGCACCTGTTGGGCGAGGCAGGGGAATGTCTCTTCACGTTATTGTGGAAAAACGAAGAAATCTGCCTCATGTCTTTGCACCTTTAGACAAAAGACAAGAAACAAACATAGCAGCAAAAAGTACAGCAAAAGGACTGCTGTTACCATATGTTATCATAAACACATAAAACACTCATCAATAATTGATCATTTTGTTGGAAAAGGAGATTTCTGACTGAAGAGAAACCAACAACAGCACCTGGGAGTAAATGCCCTCCATGGTCCTTCATGGCAGTGGAGAAGAGCAGGCAGTGATTTTGCAACTTTAACTGACTGCCAGATTGCCTCTGTGTGTCCTATTTAATACGGAGTGTGAGGCACGTTAGTGTGTGTGGATCCAGTGTGGCGGCTCGGTTTACCTGTCTGAACTGGTTTGCAGGCTTAACTATTTGCTGACAGCTGCTTGTTTTTTCTATCCAGTGGCAGATTAATAATAATTTTTTCAAAACGTGGCAAGATTTTAGTTTTATCTGTGAAGGAATATTAATGTTGGATAGGTGAAGACACTGGAACTGAAAGCTCAGGGTTCATTGCAGAGGTAATCAGCTTAGACTAAAAACACGGTGTCTAAGCTGTTTGAACTCTAAGCTGGCTTCAAACAGCATAGTATTTTGTACAAGACAGTTTTGTTTAGAGAGATTAATGAAGTTATCAGCAAGTATCTGCGTACAACTGGTTGATCTCCAGCAGAGAAAACACTGGAGGATCCTTTATGACAGGAAGCTGTCAACATGACTGACAAATCATAGGTCTTGTAAAAATGAGTGTTTTTCTTTTTAAAGGTGTGTTATGACCTGCTGATATGTTCTCAGGCTTTACAGGCTGTTACGCCCTCAGCTCATCAATGAATTTTAACGCTTTATCACGCAAGTATCAAACAGGCCGCCTGGGACTATGTTGTAATTCTCATCTTTCAGAAACCATTTGGAATTTCTTAAACATTCACCTCTCTATTAGTTCATTCCCAACACCTCGGGGATTCTCCTGCACACATTGCTGGACAGTTAACAGCTCCTTTCCTGACGTGTGTGTGGAAAAGCTCCTGTAGATCAGCTGTTTCTGAATCAGCCCATCCAACACAAACACGTCTGTCTCCACACCAGCCGATCGCTGTTTAAAACAAGTAGGTCTCCGTAGTTTGTTTGATGATTCGGTTTTTTTTAGTATGGGGTTTTTTTTTCCACTATTGACTATAGCAAATTCAATGGGTTCATTTTATGTAAATTAACAGAAACTTTCTGTTTTAAAATTACAGCACAGTCTGGCCAATGAGCTGCCAGAGCACAAACAGTCATGCAGGCAGATTTGTGTCATTCACTACAGCAGCGTTTCTTCATTGTGTGGCAATAATACAGTTAACATTACATTTCCTTATATCAAAGGATCTCAGGGATTAAATGTGAAGTTCAAATAGTTTCACAGACAGAAGGGGGAGTTTCACTGGTCTGGCCCACTTATCATCAAAGTGACCTGTATGTGTCCCACGATGTAAAACGAGTTTCATATTCCTGATATCATCCATCCATTTAGTTCCATTTAACCACATCAAGGTCACAAGGCGAGAAGCAGAATAGTGCCTCCTTACCATGCATGTGAGCGTGCATGAGCATGTGTAGGTGTCACCAGAACAGGTGGGTTTGCTTGTCCATGTGTGTCCTGACTCCATATGTGGAGTGGTGGAGATCATGTAAATGTTAGTTGTACCTGCATTTTCCGTTTCATAAAGATTATGGGCTATATTAACTGATCAGAGTGTGTTTAAGGGTCTGTAAAATCACAGAGAAAGGTTTGTTGTAATTAATTTTTACTCCAGGTCAGCTGGAAGCTTAGGGAGGAGGGAAGGGGGAGCGAAGGAGTTGCATCGCATAAGAAGCAAATATTGTGGAATTATAGATTTATATGATATGGGGCAGATTTACTAAAAGGAGGACTAACTGAAACCTATCATAGCTGTGTAGTGTACTCACTTGGTGTAAATTAAAAGTTGTTGATGCACTTGTACTTTTTCATATTATAGTAAGTTGCTTGATCGCTTTTGTTTGTTTAAACCACTGTTGTTGCAGGGCGATCTACTACCAAAGTGCAATAACTGTATGGCCCATCCTGTTCACATCAGCAAAGGCCAACATTCTGTCGGCAATATTGGGTCAGAGGACTGAGACTCAGGTGTTTCTCTCTGAAAACAGCGAGGCACTTCAGATGAATAAGGGGAGGCTGAAGGAGAATCCGTATGTTTTTGATATTGGGGAAAACTTCTGATAGAAATTACTGGCACAGCAAAGGGTTCTGATAAATCCTGCAGTACAGGATTTATCAGTATGAGAGTTGCAGCTGACCTGTGCAGTCAAGAGACGAGCGTTTACTGTCAGAGCACGAGCTGTTCCAGTTAGTATGTTCCTGTGCCCTGTGGGATGTACCAATGTGAGAGGGGTACTCCGGCATCAATAGTCTAATGCCACTGTCATCACGACCGGTTGACATTTCATAAATAAGCAGCACTTCTGAAAGGATGAGCACATCTATGCTACTTTGTACCTGCCAGTCAAAACTATTTATCACTTTTTTTTCTTTTTTCCTGTGACATACATAGAGATGTATTTCTTTTTACTGAATCCATAAACATCACACAAACGAATTTACTATGTAATATAGCAAATAGGATCCAGCATGATTTCTGTGCTATTTTAAGAGTAAATTCATTAATTAGTTGTTGATTAAATAAAGTGTCAAGTACATAAAATTGTAATACATGATGATTAAATATATGCACACTGTGCACACTGTGCAGGGCATTTTATGATGATTACTCTTCTGATTCGACTTCTTCTGTGTAATCCTTCTGTCTTTCTTTCTTTCTCCTCTCCTCATTATTTACCTTCCAGTGTTCAAACAGTTTGACTCAGTAAAAGAAAAACACCCCTCATTCCTGCCACTGTTCTTCCACTCCATCCATCAAACCCACCCTCTCTCCATTTTATCACCCCTCTCCACCTGCCCTGTGGCATCCCTCCATTTGTCTAGTGAGGTCATCCCTCTGTTCCATCTAATCCTGTGAGGTGCTCGTCTTTCTGCCTCCATTTAATCCGCTTTTGGCCCCTGGCTCCAAACACGCATACACATACACATGTGCATGCTTTTGCACACAGACTTGCAGTTATTCTTGTATTGTATACTCAGATGCGCAGTTATTCTCACAGCATGCATACACGCATAGTCATTCAGATAGCACACATGCACTCATTGTGCCACACCGCCGCTCTCTATAAAACTGCCCTTGTCTCTGTACATTAGCCATTCTGTCTGTCCCCGTCCCTCTGTTTGCCTTTTTTGTCTGCTGACACCCCATCATCATACAGGTATGTCTTTCTGGCTTTTTAATTCGATCTGTCTGGGGTTTATTCTCATGAGTTAGCATAATTAAACAGTTAAACAGACAGTTAAACATCATAGAGTGCAATTTCTATGGTCTTTGTTTTCTAATGGGATTTTTCTGGAGTTTTCTTCCACTGTGGGAAAATATAAGTAAAACTAAATTAAATAACACAGAGTGCAACTTTTGCAGGCCAGCTACTGACACTGTAATGGATGAGACTCATCCATCATGACTGGGGGCTCTGTAGCGTAAGCATCCCTGAACGCACCACGTAGGAGGAATCTTTAAAATGTGAAAATTAAAATGAAAAACTCATGTTAGGTAAAATAAATAGAAAAAATGACAATCTTATGTGATAACCTGAGAGAAAAATCCAAATGTTTAGTTTATAACTTTCAGACAAATCTCAGATTTGTGCTAGCTAAAATCTCCAAGAGGGATTCCTCAAATAAAAGATTTACACAATTAATAAAGAACTTTTTTTTTTAAATCGTCTATATATTGCATATTACAATATTTGGTTTTAATCAGAAAATGACAGCGAATATGAGGGTAAACTGATATATTGCTGTCAATCCAGTTTAAGCAAGCAGGAACACTTATTTAAAGCATATACTTATCCCCAAAGGCTGTCATACAAGTATTCAAGGAGAGGTCAAGAGTCATCAACACAGCACAATTGTTATAACGCTTCTTCAGAGTTTGCTCTCTGACAGCTAATTAACTTTTATGAGTATGTGTGTGAGGGTGTGTGTGCGTGTGTAGCATTGTTGCTTTGCGGTCACTGTCAGCAGCAGACACAGTTGCTGATAGTCTGATATCAGACTGGTTCATTTAGCACTCAGATGAAATACTTTGCCTGTGGTCCATTTCCAGCAGTTACATCATGTCTATTTCTTTCATCATCATCCAGTTAGTCCCTCTCCAGTATTTTCAGGACTGGATGGTTCCCATGTTTAGCAGTGCCTTGATTTCAACAAAACAAACCACACAGTGGGAACTTGCGTATTCACCCTGTGCTTGTATTGGTTTCTTTCAAGTATTTTGGAAACGTTCCCACATTTCGAAGATATGCATGCCATTTAAATTGCTCTCACTTGTATGTATGTGAGGTAGTTAAAGGGCATGAAGTATCTGAAATAAAGTACTGTATGACTGAAAATGGGGCTTGTAGTCTAAAGTACTTTGAATGGTCAACAAGACTAAAACAACACTCCATAAAGTGTGCTACACTGCATTAAACCAATCTGGACAGACCTAAAAACCACTGAAACAGAGACGCATTGAGCAGCTGAAATCATAACTCGAGCCAGAATAAGGAAATGTTTCTCACAGCTGCAGCACTCCTCTTAGTGCCCAAACACATCCAGAGCGCTGACAAAGAGCTTTTAAAAAAGTTGTTCTGGAATCGCTTTTGTTCCCTTTTCCAAACTCCAACTTCCAAACTGTTTTGAGTATGACCACACAATAGCTCATACTCAAAATAAACTAATGATATATATGTTGCACACACAATGTGCTGTGCATGGCACACACACTCACACACCTGTTGTCCTTGACTAAAATTAACCCACTAAAGCCTGTGCTAGTTGCCCACTGAAACTTGACCCTTCTCCAGATCCCCGGGTTTACTTATCCCCCCTCCATTCAGTTCCAAATCGGCACTTTCCAGCTATACTGGCAAGAAGTGTTGAAATATAAATCTTCCATTCATCCAGTTGTCATTTCTCTCATTACCATGTGTCAGAACTTTATTCATAGGCTCCACCGCTGTGAATAATGCCTCTTTGCTGATTTATAAGTAAAAAAAAATCATAATAAAATGACGCTACCTTTCCATGTGAATGCAGAGTGTGGGCAGCACACATTCTGGGTCCACTGGGGCTCACCCCGCAGTGCGAGCATCAGATGTGCCCTACAGTCACAATGGTACCAGTTGTAACTAAAGTTGTAACATAGTTGTAAATAAATATAACTCAATCTGCTGTAAACTCTCTCTGAATATGTCCCCCTCATTGGTTTCAGCAAGTTCTTTTTTGTTTTTTTTGGAAACATGTCCATCATCAGATAAATCCAAAGCGTCACTTCAATATCATTTAACACACTAAAGACACCGGTCAATACACTGAAAACACTTTTTTGTTATTCTTGCAAGTAGGTACAACACACTCGCACAATGTGAGAGGGGCGCTTACGAACAGTCTTGTTAGCTTTGCTTATGTTTCCCATCATAGTACTTTCAGACACATGGCTTAGATACGAGTTTACATGGAGGTTAAAAAGCTTTTCTCTCTCTCTGTCTGCACATCAACAATATCCCGTGCTCTGCTCCTTTTTTGTCTTCCCCTGCCTTTCGAAACACGCTGTTCTAGGAAAATATTATTCATATATTTCATTTACATGTTATATGTATGTGCTTCCACGAGAAAGTCTGTTTAAATTGAAAATAGCTGTAAAAATCAGGTGGTACAGGTGCAGGAAAATAAATATCATAAAAATGAATGACATTAATGTCACTCTAAGATTTTAAATTTCTAATAATAAGTGTTTTGAACAAGCAGTTACTCTGCTGCTCTATTTTAAAAGGTGTTATTTAACCAGTATTATAAAAGGCGTGATCTGAGGTTTTTTTTTTAAATGAATTTGAATGAAATGTCCAATTTTATAATTATTCCGTTTGTTAACTTTCTCTCTGCAATTAACCACAAAGACACTCTTTTAGAAAAGTAAGAGATGCCCCAGTTTTATGCACATAGTAGGAACATCCCATAAGTGTTTGTTGCTGGAAATTTATTGCAAGTTGGGTTATTTTTAATAATAATCATGCACATTATGTGATATTGTTTTGAATGAACATAATTAACAGGGTGGACAGGACATTACATGAAATGCACCTTCATCCTGGATTTAATGAACGATGTGGACACAGGCACTAAATTTCTGCTGAATTAACAGAGTAATCGAAATCCCTGAAAAGTTAAACCACCTTTCCACATGAGTGTGTGGAATCTGCTTTTCATTTTGTACTGTATATCCCAAATGATTTGGAGGTGCACTTTTGATCTTCTCTCTCTTACTTCTATGCCAAAAGCACACCTGGCTGTGTCTTATGCAACAGAATCCACCTCATTAATAAAGTTTGTTTAAGTGGGACTGAATCTTTATAATATTTTAATTTAATGATGACCCTTTAAGATGAATAATTATGTCTAGCCACGAGACAAATCCTCATCAGGATGAGGGAATCCTTTCATGTGCATACAACAGTTTGCCACTGGATATGGTTTAAAGAAATGGGTTATGATTTTAACAACAACCTTGCAGTTTGGATCAGTAAATTTCTGGAACATTCCTGTTATATCATGTGCTAAGCTAAGTTAGCATGTGGCTAGCATGTGCAGAGAGAAAATTAATGTCATGCTGCAACTCCGAATGCTGGGGCTGATTTATTTGCAGGCCTTGCTCCATCTGTATATACACACACACAAAGTGAGAGGGTGAATAACAACATGTGGCAGATTTCACATTTTAAGATGTACGTAGCATTAAAGAGCAGATGGGCATGCCAAGCTGTGGGTCTATTAGCAGCGCCGCACCACAGAGAGAGCAGACAGCTTAGAACAGCAATTCCTGCTTCTTTCAGTTCAGCTGCACATTAAAACTTTTAACAGGAAATGAATCACACGCTCTTTAAAGTTTTCTCACAGACTGTGTTTATACCGTAATGTTCAAATGTGTTGAGCCACCATTAAAACAGTTCCTCAATCATAATGCTTTTATTGGTCAATTTTCAACCAATAAATCAATAAGTTGACCTGGAAGAACTTAGTGGATGTAAGCCAAATTTTAATGGATTTCTAACATGACACACCCCTACAAAGTTTAATCAGAATTCATTCAAAACTTTTTGAACTATCATGTTTACAGACAGAATGACGCGCATAAACACCACCAAAAACATAACCTCCTACGGGGATGTTATGAGGGTGGCTCACGACTATTTTACAGCACTGTATTAGGACAGCGCCTGAGATGAACCGATGAAAGAGATTCTAGTTATCTGGCTGCTTGCAAATTGCTCATCTGAACATTTGAAGCCTGAATTGAGCCACCATTGCCACCACCACCTTTCCAAACCACACCTGCTAACCTGCCATAAACACCACTGAGAGGGTGCACTGAGGACAAACATCAAGAGAGAGAAGGGAGACACTAGAAAGTGAGAGAAACCCTATCTCTCCTGCTCTTTATGTGTTTGACCGCTGTCACATTCTCACCTGTTGACACTCCATCCATCTCCCACGTGTCCCCCTGCCAGGAAGGTGTCAGCGCACACCCGCTGTGAATGTTTGTCTCTGTGCAGGGTTTTATGTCAGAACAATGGCAGCTCAGATGGACAGTGTATGACTAAAAACGTCACGATGGGCATTGTGTATTTTTCTGTCTCCAAAGTGATTAATCGCAGGAGCACAGAGACATCAGTCACCCGTGATTTAGTGAGGATGATAAACTCATACATCATGTCACCAAGCGGCCCTTTGTTTCCATAGTCATCAAAATCAGATTTTTTTATCTGCTATATATATCTATCTATATATCTATCTATCTCTCTCTCTCTCTCTCTCTCTACATATATATATATATATATATATATATATATATATACACACACACACACACACACACACACACACACACACACACACACACACACACAC
>VOQK01028682.1:6180-19590 GCA_015052645.1 Benitochromis conjunctus | reverse complement strand
TCAGCCTGGGTGCATATTTGCACCGTCTCACAAATACTTTCATTCTTAAAAATGAACTGGAGTGTTTTCAACATGGGAATATACACAAATGTGTCATTTACAGGGACTTGCTCATAGATCCCAGTCTTGCTACAACGTCTAGTATCGTATCTTACTCCTAGGGGCAATTCAAGTGGCTGTACCATTTCCCATTTATCTCTAAAATATTTTTACATTTGCTTTCAGAATTCAAGTGACTAAAAGGATTGTCCAAAATTTTAAATAAATCTGCTAGGGCTGATCTGGAGGGACTGTCATTCTGTAATAGGGTCAATAGTTGTTCCTGAATATTAGATTGCCAATCTCCCACAAATTCCTCTATGTTGTATCTGGTACACCACTTCCTAAGTCTAAGTTCCTAAGGCTGACAATAATGGAGTCACACGGGTCCTTGCTCTGATTTGAGAATGAAGGACCTGCTTCAGAATTTTGCCGCACAGATGATGGGGATGGTGTTTTATCATTTAAGCACTGAGAACTACAGTGTGTGTGTGTGTAACAATAACAATAGGTCCTCTTTTATAAATATCTGCTTGATTGTATTGCTAGGTCCACAAAAGAGGTAAAGAGTGTTTAAACACAGGTTCAGAGGCATCGTGTGGACCAGCAGCACAGGAGAGGTGTAGAAGACGGTGTCAGGGAAGATGTGCAACATTTTTACAAGATCATAAATGCAGATTAGATGTTTAAGGATGTAGTTGTCAAGATTCAAAGATACGTCCATCAGAGTTCAACATCACATCAGGCATTATTATTTCTAATCCGATATAATTATCGTGATAGGGCTGTGGTGAGGAACCTTTGCAACAAAGAACCACACGGGGGTCAAACTGGCTGTTCCACCTCTAAGCAGAAAGGGGTGGAGCTCATTTTTGAAGAGTTGTCTACACTACAGCGTGCTTCAAATGTCAATAACGCCACACATGAACTCACTCATGGTGTAGCGTCTCTTCCTAATAAACATCAACTATCACATGGTTTACACAGGAATATTAACAGGAACGTTCATAACAGTGATGTAGTCAGAACAATTGCAAATACACAGTTTAATCATCTTAACACGCAACACATGTTCCCAATGCATGATGGGAGATAACTATCCGGACCCAACACGCCCCCTGGGCTGAACAATGCAGCGATAGAAGCATGAATACAAAGAGGTCTTTAAAATGCAGATGTGTAATACGTCATTTAATTCTTTTAATCGACTATGTGTGTACCTTAAAGCGTCCTTTATTATGTTCGGTGTTACAAACTTGAAGAAGCATAGTAGAGATAATCAGACATTAATCAATTTTTCAGCCTTCATTCATATTGAAATGTAAGAAAGAGTAATAAGAGTAATATTAAAACGAAGTTGCTGCCGCCAGTGTCGGAAACTAGAATCGGTTGGGCCGCGCTATGAATTCTGGGTTATGGTGGGCCACGAAGGATACATCTGACCCATCCGGAGGATGCAGCCCCTGAATTGGGACATGGCTACTAAAGAGCAATTTCTTCAACCTTGCAGTCTGAGGGAATGACACAGGAAGTTGTTCCTGCCTCCCTCTATCAAACACATACTGAACCGGACTAAACAGACCTCACTCCTCATGCACTCTGTCACTATTTGTACGCCACAAAGTACATTTGCACACCTGTGCACTTATACCTGTAATATCCCAGAAACATTAGTGTTAATACTTTAATATTTATGTTTGTATTTATATCTCTATTTCTACAAATTATACGATTGCTTGGTGTCTGTCATATGTGTGCAGCTATGACTGCTTTTCCTTGACTTGGATTCTGAAACAATTCGATCCAGCTAAAAATTAAGCCATATATGAAGAACAAATGTATTCATAATTATAATTGTTAGACTTTTTTTTTTTAATAATGGCCCCTCCAGCATCCAGTAACAGTGCTTGACAGACATAAAGCTTAACATTGTCTGATAAAAATGTCTTTGCTCATTTCAGTTTAATTTTTATTATTTCCCATGTTAGTCTTTGCAAAAATGATAGAGTTGGCAGTGTATACAAGTACCGCCCAAAATAGAAAGCAGCAATGTGGAGGGTTCAGTCAGCAATTTGAAATAATGCAGTATATGCAGTTTCTGTTTCCTGTAAACTACCAAGAGTTTTTCTTTTTAATCTCATTTAAAGTTGTGAAGTAATATTAAGGTGTGTGGTTTTAGACTATTCTAAAATTACTGAGAAGCTCTGAATGTCCAAAATAACAGTCATAACCTGCCCAGTCAGCCACACAACAATACAAGCAATATTTAAAAATGTTCACAAGATGACCACAAGATGTCTCTGCAGCACGTGCTGTGTGAAACAGTGTAGAGCACGGTAAGGTAACACTTACACAAAAGGCTGTTTTATCACTTATTTGACCCCAGAATCTATTTTTTCCAAGCTTCATTTTTTAATTGTAGTTAACTTTACCTAGCTGCACATTCTGCTCTCTCATCGGAGGATTTTAATTGTGTTTAGGTCATCTGTAATTACATAATTACTCCGATAAAATTCAGGCAGGATATATATTATAGTAAACATGTTGATACATTTTCCAGTTCATATTTATTGATTACTGCTTTTCCCTCATACCTAATTTAAAACTTATTTTATTCAGGATTTTTAAATTACTAGCAGCTAAAGGTGAAAACGCGAAAAGTGGGTAAGTGACGTGTCCGTGATTGTGTTTGTGTGGCGCAGAGGAACCACATGACGCGGTAACTTCAGAAATCTTCCTCAGCAGTCTGCTGAGATCCACGGCAGTGGAACCAGCACGCCTATTGTTTTCTTCACTGACTGGACGCCCCTACACGAGGAAGACCTTCTGAAGAGTGAGTGTGTTTTACTTTTAAAACATCCAAACAGTGCCGTTGTGTGTAAGATGGGCAACATCATGGTGTTAACCTGGAGGTAGCAATAAAACGAGACGGTCTGTTTTCCCTTTAATAAAACATCGAACTTGATTCTGAAGTTACGACAAAATTATTAGAGAGAAAGAAAACAGTTACAGATTTTTGACAGGGTTGAATACAATTTCACTGACTGATCCAGCAGCATTAGCCTACCCCACGCCTATACTGTCTTACTAGATCATATATTTTCACAGCACTGCATAGAAAGTTGAAAATGTGTAGTTTGGTGCACATGATGTCAGATTAATTCAGGGATTTAAGTTTCCTAAAATGATTCCCTTCATAAGGCTTTATGAAACTTTTGACACAGTTTGTTCCCCTTTTTCCTGATAATGTCATAATGACTGTTTCTGTAATTGTCATCATTATTAGAAAACCATGTTGGAAGAA
This sequence comes from Benitochromis conjunctus, assembly GCA_015052645.1. Lineage (NCBI taxonomy): Eukaryota > Metazoa > Chordata > Actinopteri > Cichliformes > Cichlidae > Benitochromis > Benitochromis conjunctus. Next base: position 16,247 of record VOQK01028682.1, on the reverse strand, counting down.
AACAATAAAACACACTAAGTACAGTGTTACTTATTCTAAACACCACAGTGACTTCATCAGTTGCACTTTTTTGTGTATAATAAAACAAAAAGAAGATATTGCACTGTGCATGTTTTGTTGTGATAGTATCCACCTGCAGCAGCTCGTTGTTGTTATGACTGTCTGGATTGGGCCATGTAGATTAAAGTGGAGTAGACCCTGGTCAAGAGCAGCAGGTGTTGTGCTCCTTAACAAAGGCACCAGTGAACTGATAAGAGGCTTTGCTTCTAAATTAAGAACCAGGACAGCTTCCTGTCCGCACACAGTGTGAGCAGTGGTGAGTTTCTGTGTCTGAGTTTCTGCAAAGTTGACTTGTTTTCTAACTTGGAATTTGTTAAATTTAAACTTCTAAATAACAACTGATTACATGCACAATTTTAGAATCTGGATTTGCTTTTCAGAATTTGGGAATTTGATTGCCCTGCGACAGACTGGCGACCTGTCCAGGGTGTACCCTGCCTCTCGCCCTAAGTCAGCTGGGATAGGCTCCAGGCATTTTGCATTGCATTGTTAATCACACAGTTGTTGCTGGATGAAGAACATGGAACGCTATATAAGATTATGATTGATCACATTAGCTGATAAAGGTGTGATACCTAACTTGATACCTTAAAATACCTAACTTGGCATTTGTGTATGGACAGCAAAGGAAGAATTTCATTGCAGAGAGAAATGCTATTTCTTCTGTACACATGACAATAAATGCTTTGAACTAAGTGTCTGTGATGTATGGAGGGAATTTTACTGCCGTCACAGAAGTCCTAAACAGGGCGGAGGAAGAGAGTTACACAGCAGGTACATATAAGACAATTAGATGTATTTAAGTTTATATGCTAAACGAGAGGAGGCTGAAGGAAAATAAATGTGCTTTTAGGAAATATTTTAAGAAATATAAGAAATAACTCTTGTGATATAAATCGCTGAACACCGTGCAGGATTAGGGCTGCAGATTGATTCAGAGGAGAGCTGCATTATTATGAACACTTCCACTATGGGCTCAAATTGTGGTCACAAATATTTTGTACTTGTAAATCAGATTGTGTAGTTGTGAAGTGAGTTTTGTAACCTTGTAAACCAAAATATCTGAAAATTTTACATTTGTGCATCCATAGATAAGAATTTGTGTGTGTGCAAAAAAAATAATTACACAATTTACAAGTTTTTTTTTTGTTAAGGTCTGTTTACAGATACAAAGCAAAAAACTACGTGTAAAACTCTGTGTTCAAGTTCCCTCGCTTGAATGTGAGTTTCAACTTGCAGGTACAAATTTTGACCAGATTTTTCTTCCTTTCAGCTGATTGGTCAATGTCATGTTGTCAGGCATCGCGGTGTGGAGAGAGAGAAGACTGGGCCCAAATGCAGGACTTGCAGGCAGATTGAGGATGTGGATGGTATTTCTTAGGAAGGCAGGATGGATGGACAGAACATAAGCTGACTGAAACTGAAACTAAATGACTGAACGAGACCGGGAAACACACACGCGGATAAAACAATGACAAGACCCTGAACTGAGAGAAACTGAGGGCTTGAATACACTGGCTAATGATGATAAGAAACAGGTGAGTACACACAGCCGAACTAAATCTAACTAATGACATGGGAAGTGGAACAGAAGATAATGCACACAGCCCGAGGCTAACACAATAAAACAGGAAACGTAAAAACTAAACAGTGACAAACACTGATAGGAACCCTGACACATGTCAACCCCAGATTTAAATCAGAGAACAGATGGGTTTGGCTGTCGGTGTGGCGCTTTACTAAGCTTCAGGTCCTGGAAGGGTAATACATTTTGAAGATGGAGGACGGCGACAGCGCTTCTGCCGCACAGGTAAGCATTACTTTATGGTTTAGTTGAACAAAAACAAAATTATTGTCCAGATATATCTTTATGAATATCACGTTTGGTTACCACACTGTAATTTTCTGAGGTGCACATCAGAAAAGTTGCTTCCATTAAACGCTGTATGGAATGGAGAAGGCTGTCTTTTACCTGGATTCTGGAGACAAGGAAATCTACAAGCAGTGGCTAACCCATTCAGGTGTTTGTTGACCCAAGGCACTGAATAAGCATCACACTCCAGCTCCTCATTCACCTGATGATAATCCACACAGAACCGTATAGACCGTATCTTTCTTTGCCACCAGAACAATGAGGCTACACCAAACACTGTGGGACTCTTATATCACTCCCATCTCCAGCATCGCAGCCAATTCCTTCTACACTATTTGCCTTTTTCAGATAATTTTATACGGCTGTGTTTTAAAATTGTGTTCTGTGACAGATGCATTCTCTCCTTGGGCAGGGGAGAGAATGCATCTCTCAATGGTGTTGCAATGCAGCAACATCTGTCCTCTGGGCTTGTGTGAGATGGTTGTTGCAATGGAGGGAGACGGGAATGGTGAAATTTGGTACCGCTGGCCCCAACTCATCTCTTTCTTTAACCAAGCGGATTCAGCCTTTCTCTATGCTTTCAGGATGCTGAGGTGATATACCACTGTGTCTCCTCCCCTGTCTCATCACACCACTTCATAGTCAACATTGTCCACTTACCAGGTGATCATGAAGGGTCCTTGCCACTTGCCGAGTAACTTTGAGCTGGATGAAGGGAGCAATACAAGCACTTTGTCTCCAGATGAAAATTGTCTGAGCTTAGCCCCCCCTATTGTATAGGTGCTGCTGATGTTCCTGGCCCTGGAGCATCCTGGACCACCTAACGTGTAGCTCTGCTCCAGGTCCATAACATAGTGAATTTTACTCTTACTGGGGCTTGTCATTTTATCCCAGTTTTCTTTAATGAGGTTCCTGTCGAATAGCAGCTCAAAGTAAGAAAATCCCATGGAGGCCCAGGGCAGTTCCCACACTGCAAACAGTGGAGGGTCCAGCCAGCGATCCCAATTTCGTTCATCCTCATGAATGAACTTATGTATAGTGGATTTTAAGGTCTTGTTTAGCTGCTTCACCAACCTGTCAGTCTGAGGGTGGTAAATGTTGGATTCATGCAGTTCCTTTGATGTGCGAGACATGAATGAGATGCCCTGGTCAGGAGATTACCTGAAACAGTTCCTGCTCAATCCTCTTTGTGGAGATGCTGTGCAGCAATACTGCTTTGCGATATTGCATAATCCACAAGAACAAATACAGAATGATAACCTGTGCACTTCGGTGAATTGACCCAGTGAGGTCCATGCCGCACTGATAATGGGTACGAAGGTGCTTTTGGAATGGCTGGCTGGTTCACCAGCTGAAATTCTGGGCAGGATGTGAACCATCTGCCCACATCCCCCCCCAGATCCCTGGCCAATAGAATTGCGCCATGACTCGCTCCATATCCCATCATATCCCATATGCCCTGCCATGGGTGGATCACTGGAACCAGCCTCCTCCTCCTTGAGGCAGTGTCGGGTGAACTTGCGTCACCACAATCACTGTATGTCCCTATTGGTCATGCTTGCATATTTAATTTCCAGTGGTACGATGGTATATTTATATTAGCACAGCATTACTGTCGAGGCCGGGCTTTGCAACCGCAGCACTGGAGCGGATCTAGACTCAATGCCAAGTTTCTCCAAAACCTGCGTCTGGCACTCGGTCTGGCGACCCAATGCACCGCTGCCTGCTCCTGCTGCATCGCAACAAGCTCCACTATTTGCACCAGCAGCAAGCTAAGCAAGCTGTGGGTCCGACATGGTGGACTGGGTTTTGGCACCACTGTAACAAGTCTTGTGTTATGAGGACTGAGTACAACACACAATCGGCATTCTTGTGCAAGTGTCACTTTATTTATGCTGTGCACAAAACAGACTTTGGTTGCAGGGGCCATGACTTCGGCCCAGCTTTCTACTTGCAGAGTCTCCGGTCTCCTCTCTCCACTGGTCCCAGTGGTCTACTGAAAATAAGTAATACATGATTAAGCAATTGATGACAGCTGCCCTGCCAGCCTCCCCCTAACCTGCTACATCACCCCTCCTCTGTAGCTGAGCTGCAGATCACCCCCTGCCAGACTACTACTAGTAGTAGTGAGAAGTTTAATAAAAGTAGCCAGTTTACCGCTCTAGGGGCCTGGATGACTGAATTGGAGACCCAGCCTCATACTCTTGAAAAACCTGTAAACTATCCAGGCCAGAGCAGGCAACAGTGCTGGCTAAAGATAAACTTAATTTCCATAAAATTATAATTGACACCTGGTTTCGCTAATTAGCGGTAATTAAAATTAATATTACATCATTATGTAACTTTGCCAAAACAATAACAGACTCTGCAGTTTTCTCTGGTCCCCTGCCCAGTCAGACCAGTGTGACCAGTGTTTAGCCACTTGTTCTTGTTAAATTACTGTCTGTCTGAGTGCTGTCCCAAAATGATGTGAACTTTCTGGGGAAAGTCCAGTCTTATTAGGAGGGCATCCACCCCACTTTGGATGGAGCTACTTTCATTTCTAAATCTGACGGAGTTTATTAAACCTGTCCCCACAACATGATTTTCCAGAGTTGGGACCATCCCTCTCTGCAGCTTCTCTTCTACTGTTGTCACCCCAAAACCTCATCTCCTTGGGGACTATGTCTGCTCCCAGACCACCAAAATGGTTAAAAAACAAACAAGTATCCACAATTGCACCAAAGACTAAAACAGTGAAATGTGGATTATTAGGGCTCTCTCTTTTAAGTCCCTGTTAGTACATGAATTAATAGTTAATCAACATATTGATTTACTCTGCCTGACAGAAACCTGGTTACAGCAGGATGATTATGTTAGTTTAAATCAGTGGTTTCCAAAGTTTTTTGCTAGCCCCCCCCCTTTTGTTTTACAAAAAAATGTTGTCAATAGCTACCAACGCTATACTCTGATTGGTGCCAGGGGACATTTTGAATCAACACCGCCCGTGGGCATTTCAGATTTCAACTCAGACTGTTGATTTGTATACTCTGAGAATGGCATAAAGGTAAGTGTTATTAGCCCAATAAATCATGAAAAACAAGGTTTATATTTTTGTACATTCACTGATCATTTTCCTGTACTTAATGTTTATTATTTAATGTTGTTTTGTGCTATAGTATACAGTGAATGCTGCGGTTATCATTAAAAAAATTTGCTAATTGTAAGACGAACATTAATTTGTGTAAACCAGTGCATTTTAGTTTTAGTATTAACGGTAAAGGCCATTACACCAAACGCTTTGCATAAAAACAACACGAAATAATGCATTGCATGGATGAAAACTTGATGTGTAACCTATATATACACACCAAACGTGTTGCGTTTTTGCGGAAAATTTATCTTCAAAAACTGATTGGAAAAATAGAAAAACGAAGTTGAAGCGATGATGAGCTGGTCCTAATCTTCCTAAATGAAGAAAGTAGGAAACGGAGATTCTGGTTCATCCATTTCTCAGAGAAGACAGCAGCAGGGATAATATTTGATCCTGGTGTTGAAGCTGTATCACGGCTTCCTACATATTTCACGATGTCGGTGGGACAGCTTTAACTCCTGTTAGCAGAGTCGGAATCGCATATGAGGAGGCAGAGAATTCATTTCAGAGAGAGCCCAGTGAGCCTGACTCGTGTTCAGCTGTGTGTCTGAAGTAAAAAAAAAAAAAAAAAAGTGGTGTATATATATATTTTAATTTTCCATGTCATTGTATATTCAGTACAGGTGCGTGATTTGAACTATGAGTGCAATTGTTGCCAAATGCAGTGATCTGATTGGTCAGATTTGTTTATTCAGATCTGAAAAATAGTTTTAAAAAAATTAATGCACAAGTTTGTCCAGTGAAGTAACACGGTCGGGGTGAACGGCTGCATTAGCAGGCAAGTCCAAAAAATATTTTTAATACATGAAATATTCGCACTGATTTTTTGAAAGGAAATCTGTATTTGCATAATTTCAGAAACTACTCAGAGGTATGAAGACAAAGGGTGACATCAGTAGTTTCTTCAACACAAAGAGGAGAGATCAGGGAGACAAAGCAGCTGTAGTTAAAGATGGCAGGAGAAGAATGAAATTCTGTCATGTTTTGCTGAAATGGTTCCTGTGGGGATCATGCAAGAAGTTGGTGCACAATTTTCAATCATTGTAGATGATTGTAAAGATGTCAGTAAATCAGAGCAAATTTCCTTTATAGTTTGATACTAATATAATGGTGCAATACGTGAGTTTCTTGGGGTTTCGAGAGGCAGATAGACTGGATGCTGCTGGGCTGACCAGCAAGATTATTGGCTGTTTAGTAAAAACATGGGCTGGACTACAGACAGAACCTTATTGGCCAAGGGTATGATGGAGCATCTGTGATGAGTGGGTCACATTCTGGTGTACAAGCAAGGATAAAGGAAGTGGACCAGTATGCTTTCTACATTCACTGTAGTGTGCACTGCTTAAACCTTGTCATAGTAGATGCAGTCCAAAGTGTACCTGATGCAGGAAATGTCTTTTCTTTGCTAGAACGATTATACACATTCATATCTATTTCTTACGTCCATCAGAAATGGCTGACAGTGCAGCAGAAAATGTTTCATGGGGTACCAAGAGAACTGCAGCATCTTAGTGATACACGTTGGTCTTCTAGACATATAGCATGTCGCAATATCGTGGACAGGTTGCCTGCAATTTTGCGTGTACTAGAAGAGATCTAATCAGAGAACAATGCACAGAGAGCTGCAGAAGCAAAGGGCATTCTGGTTCAAATAGACCTGAATTTTGTTGGATGCCTTGCACTCTTCAGAAAAGTATTGAGTTACTCTAATATGTTATCAGAAATGCCTCAGTCCAAAACTGTTGACCTGTCTAAGGCTATAAACCTAGTTGAATCGCTTAAGGAGACAATGGTTCATTACCGTACTGAATCCTTTTTTGATGACGTGCGGACCGATTTTGTAGAAACATGAAAAAAGTGGCATTTCAGCCCAACACATCCCAAAATGATCAATACAGAAAACAATAAAACTTAATTGTTACTTCTCCCCCTGGACAGCATGCAGACCCAGACAATGAGCAAATGTTCAGAATCCAAGTATTCTACCCAGTTATAGATTGTATGATGGGAGAAATGGAAAGACGCTTTTCTAGGCTGAACTGTAATATTATGAAAGGTGTTCAGGCATTAAATCCATCAAGTGGTACATTTTTGAGAGAGGAGGATGTACTACTTCTTGCCCATGCTTATGGCTCAATACTGATGATCTGAAGCATGAAGTACCTCAGATAAGTCGAGTCTTACAAAGAGTGAAAAGAGTGTTTGAAAAGAGTGTTCTGCAAAGAGTGATGAAACAGTTCCTACCACTCTCCTACAATTTGAGTTTCTTGGAGTCATGTAATGATGTGTTTTTTGAACTGTTCCGGCTGTGCAACATAGCTGTAGTGTTGCCTGTCAGCAGTGCATCTTGTGAAAGGACTTTTTGTGCTTTTACTCGGTATTGAGTCCAAACGCACAAAAGCATTGGATTTGGCTGAGTTTGTCAGACGGTTTGCTCACTGACATGGAAATCGGCGCATTTAGTTGTTGTAGACACAATATTCTTCAACTTGGCCTAATGTAATGAAAATTAAAGTTTAAGTACTTGACTAGTGAACCCTGTTGGTGAAAAATATGTGATTATTTTGTAAAGTGCATATTTCTGACCTTCTGGTATAAAAACATAAGATATGCATGTAATAGACTGTTGAATGTATTTCCAACATAAGAAGAGTGTGAACCTTAAGTTGGACTTATATTTTTAATGAATCCACCTCATGATGGTGTGTTTTGTTTTTTGTTTTTAAAATCCCCACTTAGTGGGCTTAGGTTAATTGGAAACTCTAAATTGCCCATAGGTGTGAATGTGGGAGTGACTGTGACTGTGAATGGTTGTCTATGTGTGTTAGCCCTGCGACAGACTGGCGACCTGTCCAGGGTCTACCCCGCCTCTCGCCCCAAGACAGCTGGGATAGGCTCCAGCGTTCCCTGCAACCCTGAAAAGGATAAGCAGAAGCGAATGGATGGATGGACCTCATGTTGTGTAGGTTTCTGGTTTCACACTTATTGGGATATATGCTTATTTGTTGTATAGGCTATACAGTACATAAAATTAAAAATATTTTTTAATGTAACTGAAATGTTTATTTATTTGGGCTAATGCCAAAAAGAATGTTAGACTGTGTTATATGAAACACACAATTTACTGCAAATACTGCAAAGTAACAGGACTTTTGCTGCAGCATTTTGGATTAACTGAAGACTTTTCAGGGAGTTTTTAGGACATCCTGATAATAATGAATTACAGTAGTCCAGCCTAGAAGTAATAAATGCATGAACTAGTTTTTCAGCGTCACTCTGAGACAGGATATTTCTAATTCTAGAGAGATTGCACAAATGGGTCTTACATATTTGTTTAATATGTGGATTAAAGAACATATCCGCAGGCAGAATCTAAACCAGAACTCCTTTACAGAGTAAAATAACCAACATATTGGTTCTGTCATGGTCCTGGGTCTCTAACCCAGTTTTTGTGTTTGGTACAGACTTGTGGTTTGTTCTTTTCTTTGGATGATTAGGATGACTTATGTTCTAGTTCTATATTTTCTGAATTAGTGTTTCTTGAGCTCAGTTTTCCTACTTTCATTCTTTATATTTCTGGTTTTATATTTCTTGTTGTTCATGGTTGTTCCCTTCATATCCAGTCTCTCCTAGTATCATCTCCATGTTTTGTTATTCTTTTAGTCTCCTTGGTCAAGTACTTCATGTTCCTATGTTAATCTCTTTGCTTTTCACCCCTTTGTCTTCCTATTCTGTCATGTCTCCATGTCAGTTTTTCCCCAGTCACTGTGTCAAGCCCACGTCTCCTAGGCATGTGGCCTAAGTGATGACCCTGATGAAGGCCACATGCTGAAACGCATTGGTCTGTTAATAAAGTTGTTCCTCTTTACCTTTAAGCATTGCTGGAGATCCTGCGTGGCTAATACTGGGACCATTTTGTCCACCTGCGTCACCTTTCTTGCCAGGTGCAGTCAGGTTCTGGGGACTCCAGTGATGCAGGCGAGCTGCTGGTCGCTTCCACCCAACTGACTTCCCTTATGATGGAGCAGCCTAGGCCTCAGAAGGTAGTGCCTTGCCCTCCTTCTGGGTAGTGTGGTGCTATCTCTGACTGTCTCAGTCCCAGCTCTAGCAGGATAACTGGGAATACTTGATGAGGCTGCCTGTTGACCCTCCATGTTTGGCCCTCAACTATTATAGCAGGCTTGAGATAGTTGTTGCTGTGCTCAGGAGGTTTCAAGGGGCTTGCCCAGGAACTTCTGCTCCTGAGTAAGGTTGCCAACATTTTAACTATGAAATATGTTACACTGGCGTGTCAGAAGCACAATGCTCATCCAGCTGGGTATAGTGTAAATATGCACTGTATGTGACATTGCAGGTAACAGTCAATATACGGGACAGCTAAGGTAAAATACGGGACGAACCAATTTTTGCTCATTATACAGGATGGTCCAGCTAAAAAGGGACAGTTGGCAACTTGTTGTCAGGCTCAGTATTTCTCTTGTCTTGTTTGTGCTGGGATTGCTCCAAAATTTGTGTTGATCACCATTACTGACAGTCTGTCTTTGTTAGGAATTGTGCTGGGCTTGTGTGCATCACTGTTTCACAGAATAATATTATCAAGATGTGGCCATAGCCAAATTGGCCAGCAGGTGTCACTGTGGAAATTTAGATTGTTTTGAAACACAGTTAATACAGTTCTGGCACAAATGCACAAAGCCTCACTTTGCAAAGTAACAGGACTTTTGCTGCAGCATTTTGGATTAACTGAAGACTTTTCAGGGAGTTTTTAGGACATCCTGATAATAATGAATTACAGTAGTCCAGCCTAGAAGTAATAAATGCATGAACTAGTTTTTCAGCGTCACTCTGAGACAGGATATTTCTAATTCTAGAGAGATTGCACAAATGGGTCTTACATATTTGTTTAATATGTGGATTAAAGAACATATCCGCAGGCAGAATCTAAACCAGAACTCCTTTACAGAGTAAAATAACCAACATATTGGTTCTGTCATGGTCCTG
>VOQK01028676.1:0-15846 GCA_015052645.1 Benitochromis conjunctus | reverse complement strand
ATAATAATAATGTTCTTGTTTATTTTGATAAGATTTGCTAGTTGTTAGGTTATGGTTCTGCAATCCCTCTGTCCAGTTCTGTCTGATCTCTGTGTTGTCCGTGTCTCTTAGTCTGTGTCTTGGCGTGTGTACTGAGTTCCTGTTTTACTTTGAAGGTCTTGTCTCATGTCAATGTGTCTAGTTTTGCTTCCTTAGTCTCGTCAGCCCTGATCTGTCCCTGCTGTGTTCACACCTGTTCCCCATCCCTCTCGTTATCTCCAGTGTACTTTAGTCTGTGCTTTTCATTGAGTTCTTGTCAGGTCGTCTGTTATCCATGCTCGGTTCTCCATGCCATGTTTCCACCCCATGGTCCATGCTGTCAGGATTTTCCCACATTCAGGTTTTTGTGTTAGTTTAGCATTTAGTTTTCCCAGTGTAGTTTAGTTCCTCGTTGTTTGCATTTTTGCCTTTTGTTTTGCCACCTGTTATCAGCCACAATAAAGGCTCGCCTTCTGTTTAAAGTTCAGTTCTGTCTCCTCACTTGTGTCTGCTCCTGGGTCCACCTCATTCAACCCACACGGTCTGCCCCGGCACGCCGTGACACTTCAGTTCCAAACGTTACTTTTAAGTGTGGCTGGAGTATATTATGTAGAGAAAAGGCAGACAATATATTTTGATAAAAGAAATTAAAAGTCTTTAGAATAAAGCTATACTCACTGTTTATTAGATACACCTTGCTAGTACTGAGGTGGTACCCCCTTTTATCTTCAAAATTTCAAATTCAAATCTTCGAATTTTCTTATTTCTTCATGGAATAGACTTAACAAGGTGCTGGAAACATTCGCCAGAGATTTTGGTCCACATTGACGTGATAGCATTACACAGATGCTGCAGATTAATCAGCTGTACATGACCATGATGTGAGTCTGCTGATCCACTACATCCCAAAGGTGCTCTTTTGGATTGAGATCTGGTGACTGTGGAGGCATGGTCAGCAAAAATACTCAGGAGGGCTGGGGCATTCAAATAATGCTCATTTGATACTAAGACACCCAAAGTGTGCCAAGACAATCACATCGCCACCTCCAGTCTGAACCATTGATAAAGAGCAGGATGGATTCATACTAGCATGTAGTGTATGCCCAATTCTGACCCCACAGACTCAAATGTTACAGAAAAAATGGAGACTTATCAGACTAGGAAACATCTTTTCCAATCTAGCAGTGTGGTTTTTCTATTGCTGTAGCCCATCTGCTTCAAGGTTTGAAATGTTTGTGCCTTCAGATAAGCTCCTCTGCATACCTTGGTTGTAACAAGTTGTTATTTGAGTTACTCTCATCTTGCCTTGAAATAATATGCAAATTGTCTTCTGACATCTGGTACTAAAAAGGCTTTTTTTTTTTCTAGTGGACTGCTGCTCATTTCCTGTTTTTGAAGCATTTTCTGTAAACCCTAGAGACTTTCATGTGGAGAAAATCAGCAGTTTCTGAAATAGTCAGACCAGACCATCTGGTGCCAATAACCATGCCACCTTCAAGGTCACTTAAATGGTATTTCCCCATTCTGATGCTCGAGTTTAATACTTGAGTATTAAAATAACTCGAAGTTGTACTTTCGGGCTGTAAATGAAAAAAAAAAAAGGTACTTTCATTTTGTTGTTCCTAAAATGTATTACATTTCATGTACAATACACACAATAACTTAACTTGTCATCTCATGGCCATAGGTTCAGGTGGACCATGGAACATATGACAAATACAAAAAATACAAAATATAACTTTAAATATCTTCTTTAAAATTGAAAAAAAAAAAGTTTTTCTTTCCTTTAAGCCCAAAAGTAACCTACCTATTTGTAAAAGCAGCACCAGTAGAAAGTGCATTACAAGCAGTTCCTCGATACCAAGGCATGCCTAGTTTTCCTTTGTGGGTGCCTGTGTGTCTGTGTGGAGACAGGAGGGAGTTGGGTTGCATCAGAAATAGCACTCCCACCTGCTGAGGATCACTGGAAAAAAAAAAAGACAGAACATTTGTTGTTCCCCTCATCTTCCTCCTTTTACTGACACTCGTTACGCACTGAGACATTGTCTCTTTAGCTTGCTCTCCGCTGAAAGCAGTGTACTGCTAATATGACAGGTAAATTGGTAGTGTATGCCATAAGAATATTTATAGGCAGAAAAAACCTGCAAGCTCTTAGAGCTACCGTATATCTTCGAATTATAGCCGGGGCGTTTATTCAAAAAATTATTCGGCCGGCCCGGCGTTTAAAAGAGACTGGCGGTTATTGGAAGATATACGGTATGTTGTCTATGAATTGAATGGAAGTTATTGGGGTAAAAGGGTTCAAATAAAAGCTGACGCAAGATATACCTTCATTTAATTTAATAACAAAGTAGACAAAGAAGTTTGAGACATCACCAACTGAACAATAATACTCACAAGCAATTTCCAAATTTCTAGCAATTAATATTTAATAGTCCAACTTAAACTTTAGGGAGCTGCTGAATGAATTGCTCTTAAAGCCACAGAATGCAAAACCCATCTGTGCTGCTAAACTTGAATGGTTTTATGGGGTAGGCCTATAATGGTGTTACAGTGAAGTCAAGTAGGGTCAGAAGGAACCATGTTTGACACGCTCATCTTTTAGCTGACAGGTCTTCTCACTCATTTTCACAATGATTTCTAATCTATGAGAAGCCCACAAGAGAGCAAAGGAACATTGGCTGTTCCATGTTACATGTGGCTCTATATGAAGATGCCCTTTGTAGCTAATGCTCAGTTTACCAAAAACACCTTAGCGCTTGCATCAGCTTTATTCCAGTATAAGCCACTGGAAAGATTAGAAACTTGATGCTCAGGGGTTAAGTGATTGGCTAGAAGAGTCAGCGCTCAGGTCAAGATTAGCACTCATACTCAGGAGTCTTTGTAAAGTCGTGCCAAAAAATTGTTGACAGTAGCTGTTGGTGTTTTGAAATATTCGTACATGCGCCTTCTTCAGCTTCGAACAATTGCCCACACAGGCCTGCTTTTTAATGTGGTTTATTTAAAGAGTGTGCTCTGTTGGGGTTTCAAATTCTCACAGAGAGAATTCGATTTATTTTGCTGTTTTTTTTAAATGTCACTGAAAAATGATCCTAAAATGAAGCAAAAATATTTTGAAACTCATACTTTTCTACACTAAGATGCTTATTTCACCTTAGGAAATGAATGGCGGTTACGTGCAATATCACAGTGCAGATTTTTCCAGTCCTTCTCCTCTTCCTGTTTCCATTTCCTGGAAATTTTAAAGAACAACACGTAGCTTTGAAAGCTGTATTTATCACCAGCAATAACAAGGTCTTGACAGATGTGCAAAGAACCCAGATCGAATCCAGACGACCCCAGTGACCGTGTGTGGTTGCAGTGATGTTTGCTTTCTGGAAAAGCTTTTAGAAGTGTTCCCGAGCGCATAGAGTTTCCCACAGGTGAATCATTTCTCTTTTAAATGCTGTCTTTGCCACTTGCGCACAGACATTTCTCTGGGATCTGGAAAGCTTTTAGGTTTGTAAAGAACCCTGGATAATAAAAACTCAAGATTCTTTACAACCATCTGTAAAAAAACAAACAAAAAAACTGGCACATGCTCATGTAGATTCAGTTTTTTTATACAGGTGTATGCAAAGTGTTACAAATTCTCCTTTTATTGCCTCTATCCAAAATTTATTCATATCTTTATTCATATAGAGACATTTTTTTAACAGCAGCCATTTTGACATGTAATTGCAAGTAAACACAGATGCTATTAATAAAGTCAATTAAGGCTCTGCACCCAAATAGAACAAAACCTTCATTAATGTCATTGTAAACACCTGTGCTTACCTACTGTTTCATGTCAAAATGACTGCTGGGGAAGAAAAGGTCTGTATATGCACATCTTTGTAGCCCAGTAAATTTCAATTAAACATGAGGTTTAAATACTCTTTTTCCTCATTTCTTTGTTATTTATGAGTATTTTTAAGCATTGCACCTTTTGTGGATACAGCATGCCATCTGAATTAAACTGTGTTTTTTCACTGTACTTGCAGTCTTTTCTTAAACCTTACTGCATATGTTGACACTGCTAACTCTGGCACAATGGCGAAGAGGCCCGATCTATTCTTAGAGTATGATTGTCTGCATTGGCTAGCCCCAGTAAATGCTTTGGGTTTCTCATAAACAGCATCATTATTACTGAGAGAATCTCTTTAGCTATAATGAATCGATGTAATTGCTTAGGTTATATAGCTACTGGCTTCACCGACATAGAAGAATTGGCAAGCTTTCAAATGTCCCATTTATGAGAAGATACAAGAATGTCAATGTTTGTTACTAATATATCAGCGTGTGTATTTTTCCAATCATTCCAAGTGGGGAAAAATGATATAATTTCAAATGCGGATCTGTAGACAATACCATTAAGGCTATGCTACTGATTTATTACTACACTTTCCATGTGTTGTCAGTGTCAGGGGAGGTGATATTTAATGCTTGGTCTCTTGCCAGCACATTCTTGGGACCAGACGTTATATCTGCTGTCCACTCGCCATCGACCCCACATAAAAAGCTGCCCATTGTCTTCAGCAGCTGCTGTTTGACTCGCTTCACCTCCACAGACACACATTTACAGGTAAAAGAGCAGACGCTATATTGTGTGTTTTACCTATTTAACGTTTCTCAGAATATTGCCAGAGCTACTAATAAGAAGGTACTAATATACTTTTAATTTTCTTACGAGATTACAGAAGAAAATCTGAAAAATACATAGATGTTGTAGACAATAAGACAGTGCTTAGCCAGTGTTGTTTTGGTTAAAGCTGTACAGTATATTCATTTGTACATACTTTTAAAAATGCTGTCAACCTAACAAAGAACTGATCTTTAAAATCTGTGTGCAACTGCTGCTGTCTGGCTTTGCTTTTTTTTTGGTCACAACAAATGTTGTAGCTGATGTAGTCGCTTCACAAATCTGCTGAGCTGTCATTAGTTAAACTGTAAAAAATGAAGAATAAAAAAAGAAATATTTGGGATGATGCTGAACACGATGGAGTAAAATTCTCTGGTTGCTATACGCGGTCAAATTTCAGGGTAGTTTAACGGCATGACACGGTACACCAAAACTTCGCTAATGCAAACTTTCTTTTCTCTCATGTGTTTGCTTTTGCTCAAGAAGTTGAAGTGAGGTAAGAAAATTCCTGTTATGCCTCCTGTGTGGTTCATATTTGTGAAACTCATTGTTGTTTATTAAGGGAAAGTTGTGCTCGCTTCCTAAAAGGATAAGAATAGATGATGCACTCATGTAAACCTGCCATTGCCTTTAAGATCATCGTCCTCATTTGTTCCTGCTTGCTGTTTCAGGAGCACGACAGATCCAGAGCGATGAATCCCAGAGGGGAAAAGGTGAGCCAGCTATATTCCACAGTGTTAATCCTCCATGCATGGACAGAGGACACATTGTCCTTGCACACATGGCAAAGATGTGACAGTGGTTATCTGTCAGAATTGTTATCTGCATCCCTGAGAGCTTTCCCCTTGACTTCATCCTAATAATAAAGCGTTATCTTTTTATGTGTGACTGCAGTAAGTGGAGTCAAGTTTGACACATGCAGGTCTTTCCATGCACTGTGCAATGTTTGATTTTAGTTGACAGATACAGTGTACTTTGTCAGCCTTTTATTTACCGTACTGGACATTGTAAATATCACCTCACAGACCTAAATATTCAGTATTTGATTTAGAATCACTGAGCTGATTGTGCTTTGACTTTCTCCACAGCCGAAGTCGAAGATTTCGGCTTCTCGCAAGCTCTCCCTCAAAGTGAGTTGCCTTTACATATCTTTTTCGGTTTGCCATATATCCCTATGACAACAAAACTATATATTCATTTAATACTATTTTATATAGGAACAGTAAGACGAGCCATGCACATGCTGTAAGCTTCATTAACTCCTGGTGCACACCTGAATCACTGCCATATAACATAATAGATACTGTTTGTGAACACCAACATAAATTCTTATCTTCGTCACGATCAGACTAAAATGTCCTCGTCCTGTGATTGATACCCATTTGTGTCCAATCAGATGCTGCTCCTCACGAGAGCCTGTGAGGATTTGGAGAAGGAGAGGCAAGACAGGGAGGAGGAGAAAGTGCGCTATTTAGGAGAAAAGTTGCCTCCGTTACAACTGTCTGGAATGTCCCTGCAAGAACTACAAGTAAGCTCTCTAAAGCCACAAAAGACCAGCTTTTGTAAAGCAGAAAAATATGTGAGCATATTTAACTAATATGTTATCAACATTTGATCTTTTAGGAACTGTGCAAGCAGCTTCATACAAAAATTGATGTTGTGGATGAGGAGAGATATGACTGTGAATCCAAAGTGAGCAAGCACAACAAAGATGTAAGACTCTCTTATCCTTTGTATCTTTAATTTACAATAATTTGTCTGCATTGAAATCAGGGACTACATTCTCTATTAACTGTATATGTAGGTCAAACCAGAATAGGCCGGCCAATATAACAGAAAGATATTCCTGAAATGTTATTGCAGCATTTTTAGACTATGTACACTTCTAAAAACTAAAGAATAAGGAGACAAAGTGGGCTTTCTGTTTTTTCATACATTTTGCATCATAATGCTTTAGATCCATGAGCTGAAGCTGAAGGTACAGGACCTCGGGGGCAAGTTCAAAAAGCCTGCCCTGCGAAAAGTTAGGGTGTCAGCAGACGAGATGATGAGAGCCCTCCTGGGCTCCAAACACAAAGGTTCAATGGATCTGAGAGCCAATCTCAAGTCTGTGAAGAAAGAGGATGTGAAACAGGACAAGGTACCAGAATCACCACTCCCACATCTTAGCTCCTAATCTCTTGTGTTTCTCAGAGTCAAAACATTTTTTCTGGTTCTCTTCATTCTCAGGTGCTTACCAGTGAAGTAGGCGACTGGCGTAAGAACGTGGAGGCCATGTCAGGTATGGAGGGCCGTAAGAAGATGTTCGACACAGGCGGCGGAGGACAGTGAGATCACGTCTAAAAGCAGGAAAAGTTCAGTTGTCTAGACAGAAAAGTGGAATACCTAACGGGAGACAAATTGACCCGAAAGCTGCTGGAGTTTAGTTTGAGGTAAAAGCATGTATAAATCCCACCTGTGCTGCCTTTTTGCCGGATAGCCACTCAGTGTAACGACTCAAGGCAAATAAAAGCGTAGAACCCCATGCTTTTTTTTTTTTGTTACCAAAGAATATGTTGTTTTGTTATGTCACCTTAAGACAATTAAAGAGGATTTAAACGAACAGATATTGTTTCCATCTGTGATGTTCCATATCTGTACTTGACTTTATCGTGTTTCATTTTATTGGCACCAGATGGATTATGTGTGGCACGCCAAAGGACGGCAAACAGCTTGCCTGTTGATGGATTAAAAAAGAAAGATGAAAAGTGAAGGGAGGGGAGGGGGAACAACAGGTGGTACTTGCATTCTGTGTATCTGTTTCAGTGTTTTAAATAGAGCTTGTGTGAAAGCAAAGGATTGTGTTGAAAGTAAACTCAAAGCAAATGAAATGAAAACTAAAAAAGGCTCCTTTATTGAAATAGTCTTTTTCAAATTGGAAAATAATTTTGCTTGCAAAAGAGATAAAGTTTCGACATATAGTAGCATTTGATAACTTGAAAAACATTCATTATGACAAGTAACTTTTAAAGCAGTTTAATGGTAGAAGTAAAACAAAGAGGCTTTCCAGCACATGTTCCACCTTAGACTTTGACAGAGTATATTTAGCCATGATGTCGTCCTCTATAAATCAAAGCTTCAGAAAGCAAAACTTGAGCTGGATAGCACAGCCCACTAACACTGTCATCCTAGACATTTCATGCGTTCATGCACTGCTTCTTTGTTTGACTGGGTTGTCTGGTTGCTGACAGCCACACATTGTTATCTGAGGCATGACAGTAATACCAGCAATAGCTTCATGACTTCTGGAAATGGTGGGTGTGTTTTATCCTTTTATGGACTAGGAACATCTGTGTGTGTTTTAAATAAAGCTGACAGACCTGCATGCAGCATATCAGTGTTGCATGAAAAGGCCGGTGGATAAGTGTTGTTAAAGAGCTCTTTTATAATGGTTTCTACATTTAAACCAATCTTATAATATTAATAATAATAATAAAAAAAAACCAAACACTCTCTGCTTAAATTCTCTGTATATGTAAAGGAACAAATAACGCCTACTTTCATATACAACAACTGTTCCACATAATATCTGACAGCCAACATGTCAGCACCACATAACGATGACTGTTAAGAGCAAAGGTCATGAAGCTTGTTGAGCAAGTTTGAAATCATCCAAGCATTAGTCACGGCTCATGTTGTGCCGCTTGCACTTCCTTATCAGCGCCACTTGGTGGCAGCCCACAACAGCATTAATAAATCTGCTGCTGGGAAAAGTTAACTGTTATGAAAATTCACTTGAAACTAGATTAACCTATTCTCATGCGGGAATGCGGCTCAGGTCCTGCCCATGGCTCAGATCTCTGTGATTCTGGATTACGTCAATGAAACTACCAGAACTTAAAGAAACTTCCCACTATTTCACATGTTCTTCTACACAGGAAAAGACAGTTCGTGAGTTCTAAGAGGGAAGTAGCAGAGCCTGACAATACATAATTACTCCTGTGGCTCTAAACAGTGCCAGTTCATTTCATTCACAGAATGACCCAAAGGAAAAGAAAAAATGAGTGTTGCAAAAAAAAGAAAGAAAGAAAAACGGTGCTGATTACAGTGTCTGAATGTGTATGTGTGTGGCCTGATGAGGAGGTATGATTGATGCCATTAATCTTCAACATAAAGCACAAGCGGTGCATTTATTGCTGCAGGGACCGGGGGTGGGCTGACAGTAACAGAGGGTGGTCTGGTGATTAGACACACTGCCCTATGACTGAGACTCGCAGGCTCAGTTCCTTGTATGAAGTCTTGTGTGTTGTCTAAGTTTCTTTTAGCAGTATGGCACATTCAGCCCACAGGCCAAGGAAAAGCACTTTGGACTAAAGATAAAACCCCATGAAATGATATTAGCAGCCAGTATCTTGTTGCAACTACTCAATAACAGGAAAGAGGAACAAAATGCAAAAAGTCAGTGAGAGCAGGCTGAATTAAAGGCACCGTGATCAAAAAGGATGGTGACAGTCTGGAACTTTGGGACAGACAAGCAGGTTTGAATAAAACAGTGGTAGCTTATACTTAACTGTGGTTGAAAGCCTGTAAAATCATGCAGATGCTTTGGAAATAGGAAGCATGGAGTTATAAAGTTTCACTTAATAATTCAAAGTTCACTATCCACCTGGTGTGAAGCTGGATGGTTAGCTCGGTAACAGTTAAACTAATGAGGAAAGACAATGATCTGGAAAGTTTTATGAGGAATACAAAACCTTTGGAGGAGTAGAAATGCCTACAGGCTCTGAGATTTCACTTATTCCAAGCCAAACTGTGCAACTTGGATTTAATAAACTTGGGCACAGCATCAAGCATTTCATAAATAGACTGCACAATGATAGCAAATCATAGGCTGCACTGCATATATAAATTTTAAATACCATAGGAAACACAAGTAAACCAGCCGTCTGAGAGCGAAGTGAGCTGTTATAATACTATGAGGTCTTTAAGACAGGATAGGGATTGGTTGATTGATAGATGTAGGCCAACAATGTCCTTTCTTTTTGCTCCAGGCCAATTTTGTTCATGAAACTTTTAAAAGGCAGGCCTTAAAACCTCTCTCACTGTGCGACGTAACGCCGGAAATTTGTCTGTCTAATACAACCCAACATCAGGGAACGCCTGCCTTTTTTGTTATATTTTTTTCTGTATTTATCTCAAGGTTATCATTGTGCCTTTTATATGAGGTTGTCTCGTGTTTTGTGCCTTAAGCGGCCCCAAAGTTTAAACATTTTACATTCAGCGTTATCAGTCAATCATTGAATTTAGGGTTGCAGCGTTTACTCATAGCAAAGCAAAAAAAGTGCTTTAAATATTTTGCTTTCTAAGAAGGTGACACATTTTTATTCTTTTTAATAACCATTTCAACTTTCCCCCATTACTTTGAGGGTGCAAACTAGCAACCTTCCTTTTATGTAAAGCCCATTTCTTTAGCTTCTGGTCTTCCGCTGCACTAACTAGAAGCTGTATATATTCATAGCTTCCTGGGGTGATGTGTCAAATAAGCAGCTTGAGGCAAATCCTGTTTCTTTTCTAAACGATAGTCTATATTTGGAGGTAATGACACGGAAAAGCAGCTTTAATATAGAATTAAACTGGTGAATTCAAGGGTTTAAATGGACATAAAAACACACACACACATACATGCGCAAAATGCACCGTGTTCCCCACAGTCAAAAAAGCATTAAGGATATAGGACCTGGCTATCTTGTAGTCACTAAGTCAAAGTCTTTGCATACTAAAGTATTCTGGAGTCAAATAAATACATAAAACATTTATGGGTACTTAACTGTGAAAAAACAAAAGAGGTTAAAGCACTGCGCTGATGAGAACAACTTACAGAGTGTGCATAAAAGATAGATATAGCTTTTTGTCTATTAGTTTAAGGATTTGCAGGCCTCAGTTTGAGCTTTATGGCCATTTCCATTGTTTTTTTGACTTGGACTTGACTATATTTAGTTTTGTTTTTACAAATAACCACACGAAAAGCCATGTTATATGTCAGCCACTTGGATTAAAAATGCTACCAAAGGCACTAAGAGCACTGTGAGCCGAGGTAATGCCTATCATTCAGCTATGCTTTGGAAGGCAACTGCCAGTAAAGTCAAAAGCTTAATAAAGTTTACAGGTGTGTTTTATATAAATTCACCCTTCATGAATAAGCAATATTGTCTATAGACAAAAAAACTAGCTATGAACCAGGCTGTAAACATGTTTATGTCTGCTGTAAAGTTGGGGAGTTTCCTGTTAATATATAGAAGAAAAGTTAAAGTTACTCCACTTTGATTTTCTTTAAATGTTTGTATGAATGCTTAGATATTTTATGAGCTGTCAGATGGGAGACATTAGAGAGTGAGAGTGAGAAGCCGTTTGTCACATCTAAGTGTGTTATGTGTTTATTTCATCTCCTATGAAGCTGTTTCAGGGATGTTTCATCACCTTCAGCTGTTGTTCGCAGCAGGCCATGCCTCGACCACCACACCCTCGGTGTGCTTTGGTCTGTCTTCGTTCCTGTTATATATTCACCTCACAACGAAAAAAAAAAATCACAGAGAAAAGGGAGTCAATATCTGAAGCAGCTGCACAATTTTTCTCTTCAGCGACATGCAGAATTAATACACCTTTTAATTGACTCTTGGAATTGCTTTCTTCATACATTTTTAAAGAAAGAAAAATCCTTATCTGTTCCCAGCAAAGATTTACGGTGCCGCACAATGCAATATGTTTTCTGGGACTTATTAAGAAAGACCTTCAGAACATATTATCTCCACTAAATTTAAGCAGCCATTGTACATCCAGCACATGCTCATTTTTCCTCCTGTCACTTGTAATGGTTTAGGTTAATCTACAATCCGTGCCTGCGGCCTTGCTGCCTTCTCACTATCGATCTCCTGTGAGCCAATAGGGATGGGAGAAGGGGCTGATGGGTATTGGTTTTGGACACCAAAGCTGGCCAGGAGTCAACAACATGCAGCCAATATAGATTCCTCTTCTTTTAATCAGGTGGAAGCTTTCGAAAGGGCTACAACTAAAATTGGACTATCTACTATTTAACTTAAGGAGACAGTTCTGATCACATATATTAGTTTAATTGAGTTTTATTTAATTTTATGTAATAAAGTGTCAACTTTATTTCAGACATTTTAAAATGAATGGAAATCTCTGGGAAATCTGACATTTGCTACTGGATTCAAATCCCTGTGACACAGAGGGAGAAACTTCACAGGCTGACTCTGCATTGCCTCAGGTCTCCTTGGAGCAACCATGTGAACAGCCTGTCTCAAATTATTAATAGATATTTTTGGATGAAAAATGCTGGGAAAGGGCAGCTCAAACTTTCTTTTTGTTTGTTGTCCAAAACCTCGAGAGGTCTCTGTGGGTATTAAAATAAGTAAACCTCTGACAGCTCTGGGACTAAATAAAACTGCTGACTAAACTGAATCTACAAAATATTAAGAACATTAAATCCCCCCCCCCCTTTTTTTTAAATAACCCACATCTCACTTGTAACAAAGCTTAAAACTCCCTCTGTTACTCATCTGCTCCTCTTTTATCTCCATCTCCTCCTCCGTGTAGAGATACTTGGAGAATCAATAAAGAATAATGGATTTTACCTAGACTCACCTCAGTGGTATACTTTATAGAAAGACTGCAGTATTTCTGCCCTCACTCTGCTCCCCAGCATGGCTGCTCTTCAGGTGGCGGTGTTGCTTTATCAGCCTCCTTCATCCAGAATGAAATATCGAACTACTCCAGAAACTGCCATAAATTTCTATAAGTAGTCATTGTCACTATGATCATTCCTAATGTTTCTGCCTGAGTCGCTGCATTCTTTAATAAGAAACTGCAAAAGATAAAGGGTGATATCCGCAGCAATACTGAAAACAGCAGATGATAAAAAGATGTATATGCGGCTCAATTAAGGCAATCTTAATAAACTGTACAAATGTAGATGTAGGCATTGACATTTTTTTGTCAAGGTCATTTTTTAGTGTATTTCGCGCCAGAAAAATATAATACCGGCATTCATAAACCGATTTGAACTCATTTATCAAACATCTCCCACTCTACCCCTAGAATAGCAGATCAAGGACACGAACATAGTCAGACATCAATAACATATTTACTCAATCATATATAAAAATAAAAGGTAATTTTTTCCCCCACATGTATTCACTACTCTAATAACATTCCGGTTATGTGTTAATAATGACAGCTGCCACGCTTTCGACAAAGGATGTGAGTGGTTGCCAGGTAACATACAATTTCCCAACAGATCCTCTAATGATGTATAATTTTTTTCTAGATGAACACGAGACATCACCTTTCTTCCAGTGGCAAAATGTGGTGGGCAGAGAAAGTATGAGCCTTCTGGGCAACAGAGAAACAAAGAAAAGAAAATCACACACATCATGCTCACTAATAGAGATATGTAATGGGACCACTCCCGAAAAGTGAAATCAGTGGAGATGAATGTACCATTTGTCCATAAAATTGAGAGAAAGTCTCAAACATGCATTTGCAAATGATATATAGCTTTGGACATAACGTATGTAACAGTGTGGTTGAAGTCCTCTGCATTGGTCTCATCTAGGATCAAGATGTGTCTGGATTTCTCTTTAGACCAATGAAGATGATGACAACTACAAACTGCACCACAGAATGTCTAACACACTCTGAAGAGGTGGAAATCCTTAAAATATTTGGCTAATTTGGGTCTGGAATTGGTTTATTTTGTTCTTGGTTTGTATGTCAATTATATTTGATTGTCATGTTCCTTTCTGTCTCTAGCCTTTAGTTCTTTGTTTCAGTTGCTATTTAGTTGTAATATTTATTAGTATAGTGGTTAAAATTATTTTGTGTAGTTGCTTCTTATTTTTCTAGCCTTTCCTCTTGTATCTTTTTGTGTCAAGATTATGTGTGTTAGGGTCTTGTCTTGTTGCATAATAACTGTTTTATTTTGGTTGTCTCTTGACATTGGTGTCTTATTTCTATTTTTATTTCTTGTCTTGCTAAATGTTGATTATTTTCAGATGTTTCTTGTTTCCCCGCTGTTTCCACTCCCCTACATACTGTATACACACCCCAGACTTTCAATTAAACCTTGCTGTGTTGTGCCTCCCTGCTTCCCGTCGGTGATTCTCTGTGCTGCCTGGGGAGTTTTACTTTGTATCTTGGACTTTGTTTTGCTTCTGTCTTGGATTTTAGTTTAGACCTTTATCGGTCATAAACAGCTCACTTTTTATTTTTGATCTCTGCCTTTGCGTCCTGCATTTGGGTTCTCACTTTACACACTCTTTACATGCTTTAGTAATTCTTCTTTTTAAGTCACTATCACTGGAGTTAAGCATGATGTCAAATATATGAAGCGAGTCATTTGTTTGAGGACGTTTCCTTTCAGCTTGATATTTAAGAGCTCATGTTCTTTGCTGTTGACTTGTTTTTTTTCCATCTCATATCCAGTACAAACTAAGCAAACTGATTTCAGCAGGTGCTGCACTTCAGTTGATGTCCCTGGAACTAAGGCAATGTCATCAGTAAAGTGGAGGTTGCTGGACAGGTGCCCTCTGAAGAGCACTCCTACTCGATGCAAATGTTAAATAAGTCTGATAGGATACAGTGTTGCTAAACCACTCCCCTTTTTTTCATGGCACTAACAGCTTTGTTATGGAGGACGTCTATGAGATTGCCAAGGTTTTTGGAAAGCTCTAGTGGTCCAAGACCTTGAAAAGCACTTGGAGCTGTGTGTGATCATGTGCGTACTTGTAATCAGTGAAGTTTCTCTGCCAAGGTGAGAGTTTGTTCAGTGTTACTTCTGCTACGTTTTGGAATCACCTGGAGCATGCAGTTGCAGTCACTGGCTTGTGACGTCTAGTAGAATTTTACTTGATTGGCTTATTTACCCTATTGCTTTGTAGCTCTCAGATAAGGTTGTTTACTTTTTCACAGGTTATAGTTAATTCAGTCTACAGATTTGGCAATTGTTCAGAGTCCCACACCTTTGAGCTGATGTTAAATAAGACTCATCAGACTGACTCTCCTCTTTGCTTGAGGGGTTCTACTTGAATTTAATTTCAACCAGGTGACCCACCACCATTCAATCTGTTTACTCCTTGCTGCACTTCACAAAGCATGACTGTTTATTCTTCATCCTGATTGCTGTTAGTTTGGAATCCTTGTAGGACTGTTGGGTTTCATGAAGTTAGGATTGTACAGACATTCCAGATTAGATTAGATTATATTAGATAAAACTTTATTAATCCCTCGGGTGGGTTCCTCCGGTAAATTCAGCTTCCAGTAGCACAGCACCAACAGAAGTTGCATGTTACAGAGTTGGAATACCAAATAAAGGGGAATGAGAGAGTACGAATATGAGCATAAATATAGCATATATACACATATATAAATACAGAATAAATAATATGAATAAATAGGATAAATAGGAATACCAGTGAAATATAGTCATTGATGAGATGTAGACCACCAAGGTCTATTGCACATTTCAACTATTGTGAGTCTATTGCACAGTGATTATTGCACAGTTGATGATAAAAAATATTGCACAGTGAAAAGCACTAAAGCTTAGTTGTTCCCGCCCTCCCTTGTCCTCCTGTTTCCCCTCCCTCTCCCCTCCAGCGAGGAGTTAAACAGTTTGATGGCGTGTGGGACAAAGGAGTGTTTAAGTCTGTTGGTCCTAGACTTTGGGAGAAGCAACCTGTGGCTGAGCAGACTCCTCTGGTTGTTCATGGCCATATGCAGAGGATGCCCAGCATTGTCCATAATGTCCAGCAGTTTCTTTAGTGTCCTTTTCTCTGCCACTGCCACCAGATTGTCCAGCTTCATGCCAACCACAGAGCCAGCCTTCCTGATTAGTTTTTCCAGCCTGGATGAGTCCTTCTTTGCCGTGCTGCTCCCCCAGCACACCACAGCATAGAATAGTACTCCAGCAACCACCGACTGGTAAAACATCCTCAGGAGCTTCCTGCAGAAAGACCTCAGCCTCCTGAGAAAATACAGTCTGCTTTGGCCTTTTTTATACAGGTGCTGCGTGTTGCATGACCAGTCCAGTTTGTTGTCCACCCACAGTCCGAGGTACTTGTACATGTTGACCACCTCCACCACCTCTCCCTCTATCTGAACTGGCAGTGGAC
>VOQK01028673.1:44623-63088 GCA_015052645.1 Benitochromis conjunctus | reverse complement strand
TGATGTGAGAGAGGCAAGCTGATCTTTAGACTTATTTTTTATTTTTATGTAAGCTACATTCACAGTTGCTAAAAGTCCTGTAAAGACCTCACTCAAGGGCAGCACTGCTGTATCCTGCAATGGGATATTATTATGTATTATTTTATTTTATTAACATCACCCTGACGGAGCACAGGGTGATGTGCCTTGTGTTTTGCTGCTTGCTTGGCCAACCTTCTGGAGGGCACAGGCTCCTGTTGTGTTTAAAACAAGACTTCTGCTTGCTGCTTCAACAAGGGTATTTTTAGAGGCAAACAGCAGCTGTAACGTCCGCTTGGAAAAAAATCAATGTGCTTTGTACATACATGTGCATTGTTATTTTTGGAGTATAGAACATTTTTATTAGAAATAAAGTAAATGCTGGACTGCATAGATAAAACATAATCTGCAGTTAAAATATTCAGAATACCAGACCATATAATGGAAATATATGAACGTTCCTGTTATCTCTCCTATAATTACATTTCAGGAGATTTAAATCAAGGCGACTGGAGTGTAGACTCAGATACCACAGCTATAAGGTTAAGATCTAACTTGTTGGCTTACAGTAGCTGACCCAGTTTGTTTTCTGAATTCTTGGTTTTGTTTTTAATTAATTTGAACCTTTCCAATTCCAGGTGTATGCTAACAGGGCAAGATATCTGTGAACCTATAGCACTAAACAACATTTTTACACAATAGTTATGAGGAGTCGTGTCAACAATGTAATGTGGATTAGAATTTGATGTCTGAGAACTGAAATCATTTTGTACCATTTTGTACAAATGTTATGTTCTCTCACTCTCTCATAGACACACACACACACGTTTTATAGTCCTGTGGATTTAGAGTCTGTTTGTGTGTTTTTTCACTAGTCTGAGCTGGTGTGGATGTGTGGATTTAAATGTGTGTGTGTGTGTGTGTGTGTGTGATGCCATGCACTTTGTCTCCTACCCTGGAGTGAGGTTTATTTTTGAGGCGATGCATGATGGTTTGCTCCCACAGGACACTTGTGCTGTCAAAACAAATCACTCGGTGTGTGTGTGTGTGTTTATGTGAGTCTCCACATGGCTGGTTTATTTCTTTTATGCATCTGCCCATTAATGCTTACAGTGCATGTATGTGGCCATGGATAGATTATTTTGCATGTGTGCATGCACATCTCCATGTGCAATCATCAGCCACCTTATTACATACACCTTGCTATTTTTAGACCAGGAGCGTGTCCAGAAGGGGGGCATGGAGTGGCAGCCCTCCTCCCCTTAAATTTGATTGGACAACTTTTATTTTTATTCTCTGAACCAACTGAGCGTTTCCTTAGCTGTGTGTTTGGCATTGTCTTGCTGAAGCGTCCACCCTCATTTCATCTTCATCATTCTGGTAGACGATGGTACATTTTTCCATTTATTTTTTCCTTTAAAAAAGCCCCACATCATGATATTGCTATGTTGTTTTTGGGGTGATATGCAGCGCTCTTTGACCTCAGAGCATGGTGTCTAATATGGCATCCAAGGAGTTCAGTTTTGGTTTGGTCATCTGACCAGACATAGTGGTTTAGTGCATCACTTAGTTTTTTCGTTGAAACAATGGTACCTGCCAATTGGAGGTCTACTGAAGCTCTCCAAAGTTGGTCCTTGGCTCTAAATGGCAGGATTGCTTTCTAAATACTGACAGATTTTATTTGGTGTGACGAATTTCCAAGCCTTTTTTTCACCTCCCTTTTATTCATGCGTTCAATACTGTTTCCCTGTCTTCTTTCTCATTGTTACACATCATTTATGGACGTCAATGGTTTGATTTTTGTGCACGATTGGTTTGGGTAGGTTGTTATTGACGTCTGGTGAGAATTTCATGTCAACAGTACCTCTTGAAAGATATTTACGTAAGAAAATGTTGACGTGCTCAATACTTATTTTACCTGCTGTATATTTAAAGTCTTGTGCAACACCACTGTTAACATAATAAATCTATAATAGGTCACATGAGCCTGAAAATGATGTTTTCCATGCCAGTTTTCTACACTGATTGTTATTTTTGTTTAAAAATGTAATAATTTCTACAACTCTTTAATCAATTTTTCAGTGCTAAAATATTGTATTGTTGTTACTGAATTTTCAAACTTTCATAAGCACTGCACATGTACTGAGAGAAATCCAGTTATTGTGAAATTATTGTGACTTCGGTTTTTGACATTTATTCCATATTTTAATAATAAATAAAATTATGTGTTATGTTTTTCTGATTTATGTATTTTGTGTAAAAATAAATGAACCAAAAAGTCTGTAAGGTTATTAGCAAATCCTTTTTGAGGGTTGACATTGATTGATCTCTCACAACAGTTTCAATTACAGGGGTTTAGCAGTGCCTTATAACACACAGTGTTACAGTGAATTTGTGGAAGAAACAACATATTCTGTGGGGGGCAGGTGCAGGGCACCAGATCAAATCTGAGGTCTAAATCCTCTGTGGCAGCTGTGACGTTGCTCTGACGTGTGCATGTGTGTCAGTGCCTGAAGGGGAATTGATTTTGTGTATCCATGGCTATTCCCCGAGCACTCGCAAACATTGACCGTCTTCATGGATTTACATGTGGATTTGTTAATGAGCCATTCCAAAACCCAGTTATCAATCTATTTTATGAACCCAGCTGACTGCTGTTGTTACAGGCAACAGATGGCAGGAGTCTTTCTAATCAGCCCTTCATGCGTTTACTTTCAATTATCATTGTATTTTGTCCACATAACCGTCTTAAAATTTGCTACACTCTTTTGTTTTCCGTCGGCTGACTTTATTTTTTCTTCATCTCCTATTTTCCTTTTACCTGCATGACTGGAAGCGCGATACCAAAGGTAAAAGTTCCCACTCAAGGAAAGAAAATATGGCTATAAATTTAAAACGTTTCAAAAACAGTTTGGCCTTGGCCGAGTGAACGAGTTTGGTAGCCTGACTGTCACAGGTGGCGTCACTGAATGCTGTAGTATAAACAGAATTCATAGAAACTGATGTCAGCCGTTGAGGTCTAATGTTATTTGATGTTAAACCACATCATCAGACATTTTTTTCCTGTGCACTCAAATTAAAATCTTCATTCATGTTGAGGAAAAATACTGCAGAATGGTCTATAAAATAGATATTCTTTAATACTGGGGTTTCTGACTGGACATCATGTGCACATTGCTTAAGAATAGTCCACATATTGGGCGTGACACAACTACCTGTTGCAAGGGAAATATTTGCTTTCCCTGACTAGTTGATAGCAGTTCCTGGAGGTTGCTGGCTGTTGCTGGGCAAAATCAGCCACAAAGAAAGTGTTGTACTAAATACCTTAGAGCGATTGCTTTGATTGCTAGCAGACTGCCATCGTTGCCTGGAGCTTATCATGCTTGCTTGCAAGTACTTGCTAAGTACTAACCAAGTTGTAATAAAACTTGAAAAAATGCCAGATAGATCTAGTGCTAGGTAGTCATGAAACAGTTTGCAACATGCAAAATGGCAGACAACATTAGTGGCCATGTGTTTTCAAAATCTTAACATATAATAGCCCATAGATTTCAGTGGGACCTGAACTCTTTTTGCAACCACAGGTATCACCGCCTGGTGGCTATTAAAAAGAATGTAGCTTTGAGGAACCTTACAGACTCAAAAGCTATGTCCATCTTTCATGCTGTCGACCCCAGGAGTTGATCCAGGAGCTGAAGATGTCATCATGACCATTTTAATACATATTTTAGGATGTCAGCAGGGCAGTCTGAGCTCTTGTTGGCAGAGTTGGGAACACATCTGAGGAGGCAGAGAAACAATTTCAGAGAGTCGATTGACCCGGAGCAGCATCCAGCTGTGTGTCTGAGGTAAAATACTATTTCCATATCATTGCATATTCAGTACTGGTGCACATTTTGAGCTAGGAGTGTCCTCTTTGCCAAGTGCACTCTGTTTATTTGTATTTGAAAAATTGGAAAAGTATAAGTACAGATACCTGGGTTAAAAAATACTCTAGTAAAAGTTGACGTACCGAGGCTACTTTTTTACTCAAGTAAAAGCGAAAAAGTACTGGCTCTGAGAATACATGAGAATAGAAAAATTATTAACATTTAAATTCTAATTCTAATTCATGTACGTAGCTTAAATCTCTTATGTAGCACCTCTGCAGTAAAATAGAATTCAGCAGTTCACAGATATCCTGTCTGATGTCCATCCCCTACACTGACACTATACTGTTTATACTGTCTGTACACTAGACGATATAAAGTTGGAATTCAGTGAATGAATCTAAGCATCATCAGCTTCATGCTAATTCATCTGTGCTACACTTGGTGTAACCTAAATCTGACCATGAGCACCATAGACACTGTGCACCGGTTTACTGTGAATTCACCACATTAATGCAAACTAACCTGTTTATCCTGAACAAAACTACGCAGTATTTTCATGCAACATTTGAATAACAAAGTTAGCATAGCTTAGTTTGTTTTGCAGGATGCTTCACAAAATGAAAATACATAATTTATCAAAACACATCATTAGAGATGGATTGATCCGATATACTGTATTGATATCGGTCCAATCCTGACCTAAATTACTGGATCGAATATTGGGGAGAAATAAAAAATTTAATCCGATCCTTTAAATATCACACAAGCACCTCACAAAACTTGCAACATGGTGTGACCCAGGTCATGACCTTAGAACGTCGGAGCAGTATGCATCACCTGATAGAGCGGCTGTGGCATGTGAGACCTGTCGGCGGTCTGGAGTTACTTCACACTGAAAGCATTTGGAGCCTCACTACGTGCTGCCAAACCGGCATTTCATCTCCGAGTAGGCTATCCCAGAGAAGTAAAGCAAGTTTGTAAGTTCATCTCTGAATGTTTGTAAAGCATTCCCACGTTAAGCTTAACAACCAATATATGGTGCTTGGACGTCTGTGCGTTGTCATTACTAAGTCTGACGGTATGATGGATAGACTCAAGTTTTACAAAAGACATAAAATAAAAACAGTATTATTGATTATAAACGACTATCGGATTCACATTGGTATCGGCAGAATTTATATCAGTATCGGTATTGGACATAAAAAAGTGGTATTGTGCCATCTCTACACATCAATATACAAATCAAATAAGTGAATAAAATTATGACATCACATGTAAGTTTTAGATTTGCAGTCTATCAAGCATCTCTGAGCAGTCTTTACCTTTAACTTTAACCTGTCCTGTCCTTCTACATCTTTCTCCATCTCTGAGTGAAGTTAGCTCGCACTCTTTTCTCTCCCTGTGAAATACAGCAGCTGGACCTTAAGCTAGCAACAGACTGTGTGACATTCGATTTGTAAAGTTCTAAACTCTACTATTTCTGCACTCTCCCACTTATTAGGCCCTCACACACTCATATGTAGGTGCCCCAGTTACTTATGGAAAATAGAACAGTGACTGCGGTTGCAAGTCCTGTGAATGTGTGTCTTTAGGGCACTTTTTCCTGCACACATAAGAAATGGGTGAGCAAATGTCATGCTACAGAAGATGCTCTGTGTCTATGTGTGCGTTTTTGTTGTCTCTTCCTTTGAGGCAGTGTGACTATCTAAGAAAGACTAGCCAAGAAAGATGCCAAACCGATTTACTTTACCAAGTGGATCACCACCTTGCCGCATTGGTCCATTTGATTGACTTTTGTTATTATTATTTATTTATTTTATTTTATTTTCAGTTGTTACAGATGGGACAGACATAACTGGGGGATAGGAAAGGGAGAAAGAAAGAAAGAGAGGGAGGGAAAGAAAAACAGAGAGAAAGAGGAACAGAGAGAAAGGGCACTTAAAAAAATCACCTGGATCACCTGTTGAGAAAAAGAAAAAAAAGAGAAAACAAGCAAAACAGAGAGCAACATAATAAACACGACACCATCGCAATAGCTCTCGATTTACGGGTCGATCTACGTCCCTACCCTCACCTATGGTCACGAGCTGTGGGTAGTGACCGAAAGAACGAGATCGCGGATACAAGCGGCAGAAATGGGCTTCCTCCGAAGGGTGGCTGGACTGGAGAGATAGGGTGAGACGTTCGGGCCATCCGGGAGGGGCTCAGAGTAGAGCCGCTGCTCCTTTACATCGAAAGGAGCCAGTTGAGGTGGTTCGGGCATCTGACAAGGATGCCTCCTGTGCGCCTCCTGGGTGAGGTGTTCTGGGCGTGTCCCACCGGGAGGAGGCCCCGGGGCAGACTCAGGACACGCTGGAGAGATTATATCTCCCGGCTGGCCTGGGAACGCCTTGATGTTCCCCCGGACAAGCTGGAGGAGGTGGCTGGGAAAAGGGAGGTCTGGGCTTCTCTGCTTGGGCTGCTGCCCCCGTGACCCGGCCCTGGATAAGCGGAGGAAGATGGATGGATGGATGGATGGATGGACCATCGCAATAATCTAGCTAAGTGTAAATAACAGTAAATACTAAATATTGAATGTTATTGTGCAGCATGCAGGACTGACAGTGCACAATGTGCTTTGAGGTAGCAGCCAAGAAAGGTGTAGTTTGTGTCTGTGAACACCCGTGTGTACACCTGTGTGGATGAGCACGCTTGTATTCAAAAGGTTTCTCCATGTAATGATCTGCTAGAGGGTGTGGGGAGCCATAGCCCCGTCTCCCAGGGCATGAAGCAGGCATGGAGGAGATCCAGGCCCCAGACATCCAGAGGTCCCCAGAGTGCGAGAGCCCTAGGAGGACCATCAGAGGGGCAACCGTGCCACCCTCCTGGGAAGAGCTGAGGAGAGCCCCAGGGGAGGGGTCACCCAGCAGCATCGAAGCAGAAGCAGGAGGGGGTCTTCAAGTAATTGGGAGGGCGGTGGTTGGACAGTCCTTGGGCACTACTGAGGCTCATCTCACACAACCGACATTTTTCATCAGAAAAAAACTTAAGAAACTTTTAAGTTTTTAAGGTTTTCAAAATTTGACATAATAAAATCCTGTAGCTGTTTCATAATTTGCAATTTATTAGATTGTTTTCAAACGACTCCATCCAGAGGAATACACACACATTTTGGTGCACTTCTGTAAAGTTGTTACAGTTAGGCGTCAATGTGGCCTTAGCACCGACAATATCACGAGATAACAAAACAAAATTAATCAGTAACCTGATAACAAAGGTGCCAAATTAAAGATTAGAAAAACAAATCAATTATATCGTCTAAGTATTTTTTGTGAATGTGTCGTCTGAATGGCTGCGCTTAAATGTTTCATCCAAGCTTGAGTAGAAGAGCATGTACAAATAAGTAACGTTTCCCTGCGAACTTCACACACAGCAGTACACATGGACACATATTTAAGTATGCACTCGGCAGTCACAGTGGATCACTCTGCAATCAGAGCAAACCAACAAGTGTAAACATGTGCTAATTTTCTGATCGCTGGGTATTACATGTCTGCCCTGCGTGGGTACTGGTGTGTCGTATTTGATACTTGTATTTGTGTGTTTGTGCATTTTGATTGTGTCAAATGTGGCATGACTTTCTAATCACGTTGGGATGCACAGATCATGTTCCAAAGATGTGAAAAATAAAACCAAAGTCATGACTTATGAGCACAAGGAAGCACGAACTAAAAAAATAAGACTTAGATTTAGGAATAACTGCTCTGGAATCATAGCCTGTGATCTCACTTTGACAGTTTTTTTATATGCATTACCATTAATATCTATGGATGTTTATGATTTGTCCTGCAAGCCACTGAGTTTGGTTGATTGTGGCCTCAGAATGAAACATTGTATGCCACTGAATAATGTATGACTCTGAAGTGGAACCAGCCTGAGTGATAGAGGATTATAACTAATTCCAGTGGCATATAGAAGTCAGTCCTCTTATCAGTTGCTGAAACACTGCTTCATATCTGAGCAAACATGAAGCTCAAAGCTTGGATTGAGAAAAAAAAACTTGACTCGGGGCCGTGTACGGCATATCTTCGCCGACTCCGAGCTCCTACATCAAAGTAGCACCACACTCGCTCAGAAGTAGCAAAGTTTTAAGTATCCACAAGAAATAAAATGCAGGAGAAGAGAAAAAATTCCCCTCTGAATATATTTTCCAGCCGACCAGACAGACATAACAAAGTCAGTCTATGACACTACAGCAAATCACTTTAGGCTTCAGCTCACAATCTGTTCTCACTGAAGTGGTGGCTTGGCAATTCAAAAAAGCATGAATATGAAAATATCAGATTCTTCCCTTGCAGTCATTCTGTTATGGATGCACATGTATCCTTAGGCTTATTGTCTTGGCTCATGAGTCCGCCCCTTCTAAACATCAAGTTATGGACGGCTGCCCTGAAATTCCCCTGTAAAATTTCTTCATGTAATTTTCAGTTCATTGTTCCCTGATGATGATTGCAAGTCCAAACCCTGAGGTAGCAAAGCAGCTCCAGAATAATGCACTCCACCATCATTCACAGTCAGGCTGAAGGTTTTTGTATTGTTGTGCAATGCCGTTTTTTCTCCTTCCAAACAAAGTGTTTTGCAGTAAAAAAAATGTCAAGTTTTGTTTCACAGGTTGGTGGATCATCCAGGTGGTCTTTTGAAAAAGTCCTTATACCATTTTCTAGTTTGTTAACCCTGTAATGCATCATCTGAGTGTGAAAGTCGTTATAATAAAGGCATAGTTCAATCTTCAGAGTCAAAGTCACCATCATTTGTAGTGATGACAATGTAATTAGCCTGTGTTTACAGTTTTTAGTGTCACACAGATGCTGCAGATGAGATGTTCATCTCCCATCCCACCACATCCCAAAGTTGTTCTATTGGATTGAAAAGAGGTTGAGATGATTCAGGCTCTTTGAGATGGCTTGTTATTTTGTTGGACGCCGCCATCAGAAGGTGAGTACACTGCAGTCATAAAGGGATGGACATGGTCAGTGACCATACTTAGGTAGGCTGTGTGTATTTAAACAAAACTTGGTTGGTACTAAGAGGCCTGAAGTGTGCCTAGAAAATATCACTTGCATAATCACCCCACCAGAACCAGCCTGACCATTAATACAAGGCAGAATCGCAAACCTCCATGCTGTTTACGCCAAATTTTGACCCTGATATCTGTATGTCACAGCAGAAATTGAGACTCATCACTTATGTGAATTGTAGCCTCAGTTTCCTGCTCTTACCTGACAAGAGTGGCACCTGGAGTGATGATGTGCTTCTGTAGCCCATCTGCTTCAAGGTTCGACATGTCTGTTCAAAGATGTTGTTGTGCATTCCTTTGGTTGTATTTGGATTACTGTTGCCTTCTACCAGCTCGAAGCAGTCTGGCAATTCTCCTTCTGTTATCAAGAAGGCATTTTCATCAAGAGAACTGCTCACTGGATATTTTCTCTTTTTTGGACCATTCTGTGTAAACCCCACTGTTATAACCTCAGGATAATGATGCTCGGAAACTCAGAGCCTTTATCAGGACGTTTAATGACCACTTTCTGAGACGTCCTGATAGTCACCTCACATACAGGAACCTGTTCCCAACATAACATTCTGACGGGGACAACCCTGAAAAACCTCTGAAGGTTTTGGGAAGCGACGGCCCCAAACACACATTAACACTAACACTCTCTACAACACCCATAGACGGTTGTACTGGAAAATCCCAGAAGACCAGCAGTTTCTGAAATACTCTGAGCAGCCCGCCTGGCACCAGCAACGTTCAGAGTCCATTAAATCAACTTTCTTCCTTATTCTGATGCTGCGTTTAACTTCAGCATGTTGTCTTGGTCATGTCTATGTGCCCAGATGCACTGAGTTGCGTGATTGGATGATTATATATTTGCTTTAACGTTAAAGTGCTTCAACAGATGTGCCTAAAAAAAGCATCTGTTCAAATAAACACAGAAGTGCTGGTACAGAGATTTTATAAACTTAAATAAAGCCAGAGAAAGGCTAGCTGCTCGCCTCTGTTTAAGCTACGCTAAGCTAATATGTTTCTAACTGCACTCTGCTGGAAAATAAATAAGTGTATTTTCCAGATTTCTTGATGCATTTTTGAAGTAAATGCAAAGCACCCTATTATATGTCACACCGGCAGCTGGCATAAATCACCTCGAGCATCTGAGAATGTCATCATACTGAATCATTAAACAAAGTAATGGACACATTAGAGGATGAAATAAAATTAATGAAATGTCAGGCGTGGCTGAAAAGTTATTACTTACCAGCTCAGCAAACAAGTGCACTCATTACATGAGCTTTCCTTCCTATGTGGGATTGGCTTCCTAATCACTCAAGTGCAAAGAGTTCAATGGATTTCAATCAGTCATCAATCAATGAATCGCCCCCTTTATTTGTCACATGCAATGTCACACGTACATGTTACATGCAGTGATATTGGGCCCCTACCGACCATACATACATTGCACAAACATCACATTGGGAAGACAGGTCGGAGAGGTAGGATAGTAAGAAAACAATGAAATACACAAGTGAAGAGGAGGAGAAAATAAAAGAACTCCACCCAGACTGAGCTCCTAAGAGGAGAGCAGTTTGGGAACAGAAAACCCCCCACCTCAGCACAGAAGCACATGAATCTTCACACCTTACAAAAACACGTGACTTGCAACCCGGGGGGGGGGTGGAGTGAACCGATGTAGACAACAGCCATCCTGTCCTGCAGCCACCTTTCCAGCACTGGACACAGACCCGCCTGACTGCATCGGGTGGGAGTAAGCATCTGTGTACATGTATATGTGTGCGTGTGTATCCTGTGTCCAACTCGAGAAAGAGTGTCCTTTCACCCGGTTAAGCAAAAGTCAACAGTCCTCCAGGCGGCACAGGTGACCTTGAAGGGTATGGGCAGAAAGTCAAAACACAGTCCCGTAATCTGGGAGAATTTTGTTGTTCCAGCCAGCTTTCGGCCTTGAAGCCTTCCAGCTGGCGATGGGGTAGCCACATGAGGATGATGGTTGTTTCGGTTAGGTTTAGTGCGAACAAACTGCATTCCAATTTTGCGGTTGATCTAATGTCCATCACTGGTCACCAGGTCTATCAATTTCTCGTTGCAGATCTTATCCATATTGCGTTCAATAAGCACAATCTGAGTACTCACGGCACGGCCCATCACTTCAATCATGCCAGCCAGCCAGCCTTGTGGGGTTTTGAACAGCTGTGGCGCTTTCTTTATTCTTCGATAAGCCAGGGCCAAGCTAACTCTGATCAGCAAGAACCCTGTTATCATGGTTCCGAATAGGTAAATGTCTTCATGTCCTCCATTGAGTGCTGCTAAGCACATGACGCACCACTTCGCCCATCCATCCATCGTGTATCCGGCAACAAACGTCTCTGCAGGTCAATCGGGCTCTATCCTTGGGCCCAATCAGGCCCAGGCTTCTCGTCGAGCAGAGGGTGCCAGTTGCGTTAAGAGACCAGTTGATCAAATCCATAATTTTTTGTTTTAGAGAACAAGACTGAGAGAGAGTCTCTAAGGGTTAGAATTAGACGAGACTAGACAAGGACACGAGAAGCAAAGCAGGAAAGATAAGGGAAGGAGAGGGAGAAAGATGCGACTCCCTCCGTCAAGAGCCAAACGAGAAGGTGACTTGTTAGGTTCATAGGTTACAACAGGGTATTATGCTTTGTTTGACGTGTTGTTTGCAAGGCAATGGTTAAAAATGTTATTTTGAAATCGAGTCTAATTTTAAAAACATACCAGCGAAAGTCTAAATGGAGCAGAAACTGTTCTCCTGCTCTTCCTCCATCAGAAGAAACATTGCTCTTATCCTCAACAGCAGGCAGGTGGATTTCATCTCTCACTTCAAGCTAAACTCAGTCTCATGCCCAAAGCAGTCTTTTCTCCAGCCCACATTAAAGACGAAAAAAAAGGGAGAGAGGAAAAAAATCTATTCCCGTGGTCTTGTCTCTGACACATCAGTAAACTTGAAGCAACTAAAAATGGTCTCTATCTGAGGAAAGCCTGTGAGCCTCCAGTCTGACCCCGCTGTCTCCTCTCTCCTCTTCACTGCTGCAGCTAACGTAAGATTTAAGACCACGAGGAGGCAAACAAATTCACTCCAGCTGCAGACAACGACGGTGCACATGTGTCATTTCAAGTTGTATACACATATCTCTGTACAGGCTCAACAACGTACACTTGAATCAGTGCACTTTTTCTCTGACATTTCAGCACTGTGTTATCTGTCTCATATACAAGCGTAAACAAAAGGGCTCCATAAAACCACCTGGAGAGTAGGTTGCCATTTAATCAATACCCAAAAGCCCCCTCTGTTCTCTCAGAAGGCTAAGGTTACATCAAAGGAGAGCTGGAAAATAGAGAACGATGAAGATGAGCAGAAGATTCTACAGGTTGGGTTAAACAACCAATCCGTGTCATTGTGTGCGTCTTAGACAACCAATGTTTGCCTTCGATTACAATTTGAAGGCAGATGTAGCAGAGAAAGAACTCTCTGTGGCTGGTTTTACTTTATGTGTTTGTGTATCTGTTCAAATCAAAGGTTAAAGCAAAAGCTAAGTGTAGGATGTTCATGGAGATTGCTAAGTGACCTCTTAGCACTGATGATAGCCAACGTGTGCAGGCGAGAAGACTTACGATCACAGGTAAGAAATAATATGCGATGCCGGAAAAAAAAGGTTAATGGGGGAGACTGACACGAGCAATCTATGAGTTACCTTCAAGAGCAGAAGGAGAATGAGATTGAAGGAAGGAGACGGTCAACTGAATATATTGAACAAGAACAGATGCTACCAGGCAGAGAAGTGAGAAGGGAGGGAAAAAAAGGGAAAGAGGTGATATGATGGCAGTGATAATGTGGAGGAAGAAAAGAGGAAAACATTCATGCAAGCTACGAGTGAAGTTAAGGAAGAGAAGGATGGTTGAGAGACATTTACATTTAGATACACAAGCGAGAAAACAAAGACAGCAGTAAAAAAATGAGGGTTGAGCGTGCTCAACTGTGGAGCTGCAGATACTCACATACATAAAATGCACTTTGTAGCGTTTGGCAGCATTGCTGAAACTGGTTAATATGTAAAGTTTTAATTGCTGACATTGAGAAATATTATATTTTGTATTTCAGAACAATTGGAATGGACACTTTTAAAATTATTATTATTAAAATTATTATTATTATTATTCTGATGTGTAGAGAGCATCAGGAAAGTGTGGAAAGAGTGAGGGTGAATGACCTGAAATGATCTGGGAGATAACTGAACCCAGACCCCTGCAGGAGGACTATAGCTGTCAGTATATGTCATCAGACATGCTTAGCATGCATACTGGGGTTTAGGTTTTCTTACTGAAATAGGAAGAGGTTTGTCTGAAGAACATGAGGATCGATGGTGGATATGTTATTAAAAAGAACTTTATATATTGTAAAGCATTACTGGTGCCCTCACAAATGTGCAAGAGCATGCCACGTGCACAAATACACCTCCGTATGACCTTGGATGCTGGTTTTCTCCTCTTAACACGAGAGAATGTGGTTAAAAAAAAAATAAAATAAAAAATAAAAATAGAGAATAAGAAAAGCAACTGATTATTATTGAAGTTTATTTTATTAACATTTTCTAGCGATATTGTGCAAACGCATTAAAGCAGTCGTGCCTCTGTTTGATATTTACACGGAAAGATATAGCCTAGCCAAAAACCACTCCTAAATTCCTCACAGTGCTTCCGGTGGCCAAGTTAAGTATTAGGATTTATTCACAATTTCACAACAGCTGACAGAAACCCCTCACCAACCAGTGATGTGATCAAAAGTTGCCAGGTGGTTGCCAACCGGTTTCTAGGTTCATGAGACTGAAGCCTGATACACTGTGTAGAAGGAAAACAATATTACATGTTGGAAATATTGTGTGTCTGTGTATTGGGTTGGTGATTTTTGTTGAATTTTCTTTTTTCTTTACTTGTCAGAACTGAGAATCCAAAGATAGACCATGTCAGATGCTGTCTAAGTTCTTAGGTCCTTTGAGACAAGCCTGTAAGTTCTGGCTTGACAAATAAACTTGACAGGACGTGACTGGATTTGAGTTGAATACCAACACAACTTCAGTGTCAGCGAACGTGTTTTTCTTCTTTGGCACTTCTGAAAGGTGTGTGTTTGTATGGCAGCTGAGTGTCGGCTTTGGACGGGCAGCTATGTGGACGTGTGTGTATCCTTCTGTCTCTGCGGAGCTTCAGCCTTCGTCTTGAAGCTGTCCCAGTAGGCGGGGTCTTCGTCTGTTAGAGGTGAGGCCGAGTCGATGAGCTCGCTGAACGACAGCACGGTAAATGTAGAGGGCGGAAGAAGAGAAGGCGGACAAGGCTGTGAGGAACCGGGAAGAAAGTTAGTCTCAGAAAGAGTTACGTAGTGTTTATCCTGCAGTATAATAGCTACTCTCACTATTGTAGATTTTTTTAAAATGGAAAAGTTATGTTTCCTTACTGCAGGGCACGGGTTGTCTGCTGGTCCGAGTGCTACAGCAACATGATGATCAGCATCCAGTAAACTCTCCTGCAGAATGACACAAATCCAAAAATGTGTAGTCTGCATAGAGTTTGCTACATAGTAATGTCTATGTTGTAATCATTTATTTGAGTGGTTAGGAAAACTAAATTTTAACAGGTGGAAACCTCCAACAGGCTCAGGGAGGGAGGCCATCTGCATCGATGCTAGGGTTAAGAGCAATGAAGAGGATAGAGAACCAACAACAAATTTTTTTTTTTTGCAGTAAACACTGGGCAGGTTGGTGACGAGGCCAGTAATAGCTCATCACTGCAGTTTCAAAGAGTTGCTGAAAAGTTAGAGAGGAGAGAAGACACAGAGGAAAAAGCGCAAACTGCAGGAGAGACGTCACAAACTACTGACATGCAATAGTGGCAAACTGTAAATGCACTGAGAGAGAAAGGAAGAGGTGAAGTGACCACGACATTGCAGCGTAGCTAGTTCAGAGATGATTTAGGGTCAAAGAATAAAGTCTTTAAGCCTAACATTAAAGAAGAGAGTCTGCATCACGACCTGGTTCTGCAGAGAAGGACCCTGACAGCTAAAGGCCTCCCATGCTATTCTTAGAGGAGCCAGAAGTAGAGAGCAAAGTGCTCTGCTGGGTACTATTAGATCTTTAAGATATGATGGAGCTTGGTCGTTAAGGGTTTTGTATGTGAGGAGAAGGACTTTAAATCTGGAAAATATGATCTCTTTATAGTTTCTCTTAGTGCTTTTAATGAAACGTGTTGGATCAGAGACTTTTCAGGAAACTTGGGTGAGCCTGATAAAAATGCATGCGCTGCGTCATCAGCAATGCTCTGTTACAGGATGTTCCTAATTTTGAAAGCTGTAAGTTTTTAAGGACTTAAAAGAGATAACCTAGATTATTATGGTGTGTTGTGTAACAATATGTTCTTGTTTTAAATATCTGTAACTTAGTGTCTGCTCTAGGGCAAAGAAAGGTACAGATTACTAGGCGGAGCAGAGCAATGGCAGAAAGAGGAGTCCCTAATCTTCAGTTATCATGTTAGGTAGCATGAAGAAACACTCGAGAGCCCCCCCAAATCGCAACCACTTGTATTTCTGCACAAGGCCACCGATGATTCTCGCTGAAGATGCTCTCAAGGGCATATTCACTGTGGAAATGTGCATCAAGGAACCCTCTGCAGAGCACCCAAGTCCTTTGAACCACTGTGTTAAACTTTCCTAAAAGCTGCTTCCAGCTGGTTTTATGTGATCCCAAA
This sequence comes from Benitochromis conjunctus, assembly GCA_015052645.1. Classification (NCBI taxonomy): domain Eukaryota; kingdom Metazoa; phylum Chordata; class Actinopteri; order Cichliformes; family Cichlidae; genus Benitochromis; species Benitochromis conjunctus. The sequence continues at coordinate 47,398 of VOQK01028673.1, read as the reverse complement.
TAATATGCAAGAAACCCCCTCGGAAAGCTCGTGTGGAGCTCGTCTTGTTTTGAGCTGCCCTGGTTTGTGACACATTATAATATTTAAAAAACAAAACAAAAAACTTGCACTTGAAACTAATCGGTCATCAGTTCTATAGCTGCATACAGTATTTCACTCTGTGTGGGAAGTAGCGATTGCTGAGGGCTTCGTGGCTGGCAGGAGGAGAGTCTGCTGATAAATAATAGCTCTGAGCAGCTCATTTACAAAAAAATGTTAGAAACAAACACAGAATAGCTTATTTTTATCTGCGTGTGTGTGTGAACTGAACAAACATTTGTGAACTATCATAGCACTGATGCATTCGTGACACAAGTGGAAAATCCAGAAAAATGGAGCAATTATGAAATGGGATAGCAACATTTTAAACCTGAGAATAAAACCACAGACTACCTGGAAGGTGACGAGAGACTAAATAGACTGAAAAAGCTTCTTCTGACAAAATTTGAGAAAGTGGTAAACATTGTGTTGTGTGTCTCCATACCAGACTTAAATCTGGCATTTTAATTTGATCGTGACATCTAATATTTAAACCTTTAGATTTGAACATAATCAAGATTTTTTTTCATCACAACACCAGACTCACTTCGAATACCCAGTCCTCTTCTTCTTCCTCATCTAGATGCATCTTGGTCTGGCGCAATACCTGGTCCTGTGTGAGTGGCTCAGACGGCAGGTGAAACTCCACCCTCTGCAGGTCGAAGCCCAGACCGGTGCCGATGGCTTTGATGAAGCTCTCCTTCAGGGCCTTGACGGAAAGGGAAGAAACACGATCAGCTGCATGCAGAAAATGATGGTCCGTGTGTATGTGTGTGTCTTCATGTGTGTGGGATGGTGTGTGTGTGGTGGTGGTGCTGGGGGGTGTTTTGGCTAAGAAGAAACACCACTTAAAACCACAACAGATGGGAGTTTGTGCACACATGTTTATCAGAGTGCACACAAAAGAAGGACATTGCGTGTCAATGTGTGTTCGTGTGTGTGCGCATCCAGCCAAAACCGACCCTGCTCGACAGCCAATAAGCCACAATAACACTATTACAAGGCTAATCGCTATGGCAACCGTTGAGCTCTGCCATTAGTCAACAGTGTGGTGGTGATATCAGTGCTTGACGTCTCTGTGCCACCCTCTCAATCGCACAAAATCTTTACTTAGCTCCACTGTTGCTTCTGCTGACCATCTGTGTGTGTGTGTGTGTGTGTATGAGGGAGAGAGAGAGAGAGAGAGAGTGTGAATGTTAGCAAGAAAATGAGAGGGAAAGGAGGCAAAAACCATAGAAAAGGAAATGAAAGCGCGTCTCTGATGAGCCGCGATGTGGCGGGGCAGTGTTTGAGGAACAAATTTGCACATGTATGTAACAAAAATACATGTGTTAAAAGTGTGCGTCGTCTCAGAGGACAGTGACAATGTTATGTTCTCCCTGTGCTTTCTTCTGTTACACACACACACAGGGCACAAGGCAGTATGGTTGCCATGGTTACCCAGTGGCGGTAGAACGCTGCGAGTTGCTGGTGCTCCGAGCCGGCTGATTGGATGGTACTCCACTCGTGCGCTGTAAACTGACGAGTCATAATGCGGAAAAACTCCGGCACAGAGCTGCTACCTGGAGCAAGTGAAAGAGGTGCGGGGACAAAAAAAAGAAAACAGAAGGGGAAGAGAAAATGGATGGAAAAATATAAATGAGGGGAGGGGATGGAAACCCTCCCCCCCCGTAATATTCAAACACAGTCTGTTTTTGATGGAAGCGTTTCGCACATTTGAATTCTATGGTGACACAGAAGCACACACAAAGAAATCCAAATTTACACACACAAACAACCTTGGCCTAGTCAATCCTGTACATAGATGATGCAGCAGTGACCCCTTGTGGTGGAATGTCATAGCTAAACAAGTCTAAAAATGTAGTAATTTCATATATTGTAACAGGTTTATCCTAACCTGGGAACCACAGTGTTTACCTGGCATTACGGTCTTCATGATATCTACCCCGACCTGCCTCCCCTGCTCTGCAGCAAGCACTGTGTAGTCCCCTTGGTGGGAGAGATTGAAACTCCAGGCCAGATCTGACTCTGAACTGACCTGTAAGGAGAAGGATTAGATGTTTGATTGTATCAACATAAATGAAGTCTGCACTGAGCTTAACAAATATCCAGTATTTGGGCCACACTGACCCCTCCCTGCAGTGTGTTAAAATACTGGTGAATCTGATTTTTAGTTACTTGTGCTGGAACACATAGTTTAGTGAAATGACAATGCAGTAAAGTAAACTGCTGCAGTACAAAAAGACTGAATTTTATGAAAAAAGGAAATAGAGTGAACCTTGACAGGTGCTGCCAGGTAAGGTTTCCCTCTGGGAGATCGCTCCAGTCTGATGTCTGACCATGGGATCCCCATCTTCTCACACACAAACCTCCTGAGCAACAGCCGGCCAGCCTGCTGGGGAAACAGAGACGCAAAGACAATCAGTGTAGTATAAACTGTTCAGAATAATTAAGGGAACACTTGATGATAACAGCAGAACACAAAGCCATATAACCTTTGGGGACATTGCTCTGACCAGGTAATAAACACAAGCTACTTTTGATTGCTTTGGTGCAAATTAAAGTGACAACAGGAGTACTGGAGAGGCAATATGCAACATATTAATGGCATTTCAGGTTGTAGCCACAGACTGTTGCTCTCCTCTTATACTTCAGTTTTGCTTTTTTTTTTTTTTTTTTTTTTCCCTTTTTCCTTTT